>PVJH01001605.1:0-201006 GCA_004026705.1 Nesogale talazaci | reverse complement strand
AATATGTAGACCATTCCCTCCATATGATAAAAAAGAAACTACAGCCTCAACAATTATTGTGAGTAACATCAATATATCATTCTCTGAGCAATAAAAAAATCACAGGAAAAGAAATGCAACAAGGAGGCTAGCGATCTAAGCACTACAATTAGACAATTTGATTTGGTGGATATCTACAGAGTTTTTCTTCCAAAAAAAATAAATTCACATTCCTTTCCTCCCCATATGGAACATATTCAAAGATACACCACATGCTAGGACATAAGGTGAATCTGCATAAACTTAAGCACATTGACATCATACATAACTCTCTCTCTCAGACCACTGTGCCATAAGGTTGGAAATCAACAAAAGGAAGATGAAGAAAACTAGAGAAAGTAATTAGAGAATGAATAATTCTCTATTGCCAAAGGAGTGCGTACTGGCCCAGATCAGAGATGAAATTTTAAAAATTATAGAAACCAATGAGAATGAAAACACGACATATCAAAACTTATGAGACGCAGCAAAGACAGTTTTCAGAGGAAGTTTCTTAGTAATACATGCACACCTGAAAAACAAAGAGCGTCTCATAAGTTATATCTTGGCACAAAATTTACAATGGCTAGAGCAGAGTCAGCAGGACAATCTCACTGATAGTGAAAGAAAAGAAACTAAAAAATCAGGGCTGAGATTCAGGAGAGGAAAAATAAGAAACAATGGAAAAGTTAATGCTGCTAAAAGTTTGTTCTTTGAAACAATTAACAAAATTGCCACACGGCATGCAGACTTAAGCAAAGAAAGAAGGGGGAAATTTTCAAAAGCAAGAATGAGGAAGAAAATTGGGGACATCACAATTGATCCTAATGAAATCAAAAGGATAACTACACAATACTACAAAGGTCTGTACTCCAATGAATTCAACAACTTGGAAGACATGGACAAATTCTTCGAAAAAACAATCTCTCCCTAGATTATCTATCTCCAGTGGACATCAAGAATCTCAACAGACCCATAACAATAGAAGAAATAGAAAATGTTATCAAGGGATTACCAACAAAAAAAATCACCTGGACCACATGGCTTTACAGGAGAATTCTACCAGTCAGTGAAGAACTGACACCAATCCTACACAAGCTCTTCGAAAGCATAGAAAAAGATGGCAAACTCCCAAATTCTTTCTATGAAGGTAGCATAATTCCTATACCGAAACCAGGCAAGGATTCCCACAAGAATTGAGAACAGTAGAACAATATCCCTATTGAATATTTATGCAAATATCCTTAATATAATACTAGCCAATAGAGTGCATAAATATATAAAACAAATAATTCACCATGACCAATTGGGGTTCATACTTGGGATGCCGGGGTGGTTCAACATATGAAAGACCATTAGTATCATTCGCCAAATTGACATGAAAAACTATGAGCCACATATTAATATCAATAGATGCAGAAAAAGCATTTGACAACAGCCAACACCAATTTCTGTTTAAGACACTCAAGAATATAGGAATAGAAGGAAATTCCTTAAGACAATACAAGCTAAAATTAAAAAACAACAGCCAATGTGGTAGTCAGTGAAGAAAAGATGAACAATATCCCACTGAAAAGGGGGACCAGAAAAGGATGTCTCTTGTCCCCACTTTTATTCAATATTGTACTGGAGGTTTTAGGTAACAGCATAAGGCAAGGAAAAGACATCAAAGGTATTCACTTGGGGAAGGAAGAGGTGAAATTTTTATTATTTCTAGATGATATGATTTTATATATGGAAAACCCCAAATCTCCACAAGGGGAGTACTGGAAACAATAGAAGCGTATGGCAGAGTGACAGGATACAAGATCCATAATTAGAAGTTGATTAGACTGCTATACATATCAGAGAAGACCACAGAAGAGGAGATAAAAAGAGATACCCTTCACAATTGCCAAGTACAAATTGAAATATCTAGGGATATACCTAACTAAAAGAACAAAAGATCTATATGACAAAAATTATAGAACACTCTTACAAAAACAAAGAATTACTTCAATAAATGGAAAATAATATCCCATGTTTGTGGGTTGGAAGACTCAATATAGTAAAGATGTCAGTTCTACCCAAGGCACTGTATAAATTTAATGTAAAACTGATACAATTACCCTTATTCAAAGAAATGGAAAAAATGATCACCAACTTCATATAGAGAGGAAAGAAGTCCAGAATTAGCAGAGAACTCCTCAAGAAGAAGGACGCCATGGGAGGGCTAGCTTTACCTGATTTTAACACATACCATGGAGTCACAGTGGTCAAAATAGCATGGTATTGGCATAGTAATAGATACTCAGAGAAGAACTAAAAACCCAGAAATAAAAATTTCAGCTTACAGACAACTGATCTTTGATAAGAGCCCCAAAAATAGCAAATGAGAAACAGGTGCCCTTTTCAACAAGTTGTGCAGGAAAAAATAGATATCTACCTGTAGAAAAATGAAGCAAGACCCTTACCTCACTCCATGCACTAGAATAAACTCAAGGTGGATCACAGAGCTCAAAGTAAAACCCCAAACTATTAGTACCATCAATGAGGGATTGGGACTAATCTGAGAACATTGGCATGGGGATTACATAGGATACCAGAAATAGAGAAGGACACAAATAGACAAGTGGGATATACTGAAGATAAAACAACTGCGCACATTGAAAGAATTCACCAAGAGAGTAATAAGAGGGCAGAAAGACTGGGAAAACATCTTTAAGCAAAGGCAAATCAGACAAAGGCCACATTACTAAAATCTACAATACCGTGCTAACTTTCAAAAAGAGCAAAACTGTCTACAGATGAGGTGGACAAAGAAACTGAACAGAAGTTTCACAGAGGCAGAAATCAGAATGGCCAATAAACATATGAGAAAATGTTCCCAGTCATTAGCTATAAGAGAAATGCAAATCAAAACAATGAGATATTACCTAACACCCTCAAGGACAGCCCAGTTCAAGAAAATTAGATAGTAACAAGTGTTGAAAAGGCTGTGGGGAGATAGGGACTCATCCACTGCTGGTTAACCTGTAGATATGTACAGCCACTACGGAAATCAATTTGGAGATATCTAAAATGAATGGAAATTGAGCTACCATATGACCTAGCAATCCCCTTTCTGGACCTCTATCTAGAAGAGGCAAGCAATAGTCCACGACCAGATATCTGTGCCCCAATGTTCATCGCAGCACAATTCATAATCGCAAGAAGTTGGAAGCAACCCAAATTTCCATCAACTGATGAATAGATTAAAAATCTGTGGCATATACATACAGTGGAATACTGTGCATCACTAAAGAACAGTGATGAACACATGAAGCACATCACCGCATGGGAAGATCTGGAGGAAATTATGCTAAGTGAAGTTAGCCAAGCACAAATGGACATGAACAACATGCATCCATTGAAGTAAGCTTAATAATAATAATAATGCAAAAGGGGCATCAGGGAAAAGCTACTGTATACAAAAAATCCTGGAGTAAGGCCGAGTTAGTATGGGAAAGGTCAGACCAAATCCAAGGCTACATATGGTAGCCAACTAGGGTGGGGAGATGTCAGATGGTGATGTGTAGAGAGGGAATGGGGTACTAACCCACCCAAGGGTAGTGTATTTTTTATATCTCCACAGGAAAGGGGGGCCAAACTTAAATCCGGTGTTCCTGGATGTGAATGCAGCATGATATGATGCAATGGAACAGAGAACCAGTGGAGAGACATGAGACCACAACCTTAATCCCAAGTACAGGGGTAACCACCTCTCCCCAGGTAAGTTTGCCTTGGAGGTCAGCACTGAAGCTGGAGCTTGGGAGAGGATATACCTGACCAGACTACACAAGAGTAAATGAAGTAGAGGAAGATAGAATGTAGTACATCTTGGCCCACCAAGCCTTTAGGTCAATATTCCCACTCACAACAGCCGGTGCACAGAGAGGAATATATGGATGGCCCCTCTATGAAATACAGCTACCCTCGCTGAACCAAGGTCTTTTAGGGTCATCAATGGAGAACAAGGGTCAAAATTATATCCTGTCTGGTGCAACCACACCATGGCAAAACACTAATGGTGTGCAACCAGGCATGGAGTTCCAGATGTTCCAAGGATATACTTTGGGCCCAGGGTGTGGCACCCCATCCAACTCAACCAGGGAATACTCATGGAGGCCAATGAACAGACCTTAAACTATTTACAGGTTTTCATATTGCTTTTATTTTATATGTTTACATATATATTGAATATTGATTTTTTTTGATGTTATCATTGTTCTACCTTCTTTGGTTGCTTCACTTTAGGATGCCTTTTTTTGTACATGTTTTCTCTGCAGGGCTATCTAGATAAAATAGGATGGATGAACAGTTTGGAGGCAAAAATTATGGGATCGATGCTTCTGGGTGGGGGTGGACATGAAAGAAGGAGGGGAGAGGTAAAGGATGTGGTGTTGACTAGCACAGGGACAAGGGAATAACAAGTGATTCAAAAATCAGTGAAAATGTGGGTTTGAGAGGTCTGATAGGGATTGCTCAAGAGCAATGTAACAGAGAAAAAAATACTGAAACCCAAATGGAGGCTGAGTATGATAATGGGAAAAGAGGACGTATAAGGAAATAGAGGAAAGAATTGGGGAGTAAACGACATTTATAGTGGTCTAATACAGGCATGTTCATAGGTGCATATATTTATATATGTCAATGAGGAAATAGATAAACCTGCATATATTTATAGGATTAATATTAGGACAGCAAATTGACATTGAATCCCCACTCAAGTACTTCCTCAGTGCAGGAATATTTTCTTCTATAGATTGGCATTTCATGATGCTCACCTTCCCGACATAATCACTGAAAACAAGTGTGTTCATAAGGACATGTGGTGAAGAAAGCTTATGGTGCCCGGCTATCAAAAGATATAGCATCTGGGGCCATAAAGGCAAGAAAATAAACAAGTGGCCATCCAACTCAGAAGCAACAAAGCCCACATGGAAGAAGCACATCAGCTTGTGGGACCATGAGGGGTCAAAGGCATCAATCATCTAGTTTCAAGAACTAATAATTATAACATTATATGCTCAATTCCCTGATATGATCGCTGATGACAAATATGTACATAAGCCAAAGTGGTTAAGAAAGCTGATGGTGCCCGGCTATCAAAAGATATAGCATCTTAAAGGCTTGAAAGTAAACAAGCAGTAGCCATCCAGCTCAGAACAAGGAAACCCACATGGAAGAAGCACACTAGCCTGTATGACCATGAGTTGTCAAAGAGATCTGGTATCAGACATCAAAGCACTAAATATTATATCATTATAAATGAGGGGGAGTGCAGATTGGGGACCCAAAGCCCATCAATAAGTGAAACAACATCCTCTTACAGAGGGGTTGCAGCGAGGAGATGAGTCAGTTTAGGTACAGTGTAGTAACAATGAAATATGCAACGCTTTTCTAGGTCTCAAATGCTTCCTCCACCCACTATCATGATCCCAATTCTACCAGGCAAATCCAGCTAGACCAGGGGGATGTACACTGGAGTCAGAAACATAGAGAATTTAAGATAGATGATCCCTAAGAACTAGTGATGGGATAGTGATACTGGAAGGGTGAAGGGATGGTGGAATAGAAAGGGGGAACCGATATCAGGGGTCTACATATAACCTCCTCCCTGGGATACGGATAATGGGGAAGTGTATGAAGGGACACATTGGACAGTGTATGATATGAAAAGGTAATAACAATTTTTAAATTATTAGGGCTCATGGTGGAAGGGTGGAGGGAAGGGAAATATGGTGAGCTAGTACCGGGGGCCTATGTGGAGGGAGGATGTTTTGAGAGTGATGATGGTAGCAAATGTGCAAATGTGGCCTGCGTACAATTAGTGCATGTATGGATCATAATGGGAGTTGTGTGAGCTCCCAATACAATGATTTATTTTTTAAAAAGGAGGAGGTTACACTAAGGGCTCAAGTAGAAAATCTTTGGAAATGAAGATGGCAGCATGTGTACAGATATGCTTATTACAAATGATGTTTTGAATGTTATAAGAGCTGTTAAAGCCCCCCAAAAAAATCACTGGGAAAAAAAAAACCTGGAATCTTGAAAAAAACAAAAGCCTCTCTAGGAGTGAAAGAAAGCCTGTGAGTAGTTGAAATGCTTGCTAGGTGACCAGCTGGATTCACTTATTGAGTGGCTGTGAGAGAAATGCTGCAATAAACCGATGGGTTGAGTCTGGCCACTGGTACTTGTGGGTGTGGTTTTCAGGAACTAGAGCAGGGATCCTCAAATTTTTAAAACAAGGGGCCAGTTCACTGTCCCTCAGACTGTTGGCGGTCCAGACTACAGTTAAAAACAAAACTATGAACAACTAAAACTGTGGGCCTAGGATGAGTCATCTGCCAAGCAGGACAGGCAGCAACTATAAAAACAGCCCGCAGGCTGGATAAATGTTCTCAGTGGGCAGCATGAGGCCCAGGCCTCAGACGTTTGAGGACACCTGAACTAGAGGCTAAGATCACCGTGGGTCGATTTGTCTGCAGTTCATGACCTTGCACATGAGGGCTCGTGTCATTGAGAGGTTGTGATGAGGCCATGGCCTAAAGGCAAGGCAGGCAACGAGCACGTTAGAGAGGCAATGTGAGGCAGCCCACATTGATGCGAACAAAACCCCCCAGATGCGGAGAAGTTATTTGAGTCTCTGGACAGACGCATTCTATTGTTGACTTCATGAATGACCTGTCCAGATGTGACTTTGCTTACGGATGTAGATTTCCTGAGATTTTGACTGGAATGAAGATTTTTCATGTCAAAGATCAGGGTTGTCTCCTCAGAGCACTGGGTTGATGTAAGTGGGCAGTACAGAAATTGGATACACAACCTGGACTGAGAAAAGGCATGAAGTGGCTTACAAACTTTCATCGGCAGGGAAATATATTTATAGGATTGTAGGATTATAGGTGTAGGTGTTCACATAAGTATAGAATATTTTTGTTCTATACATTTATAGAATGTTATATTTAAATAAGGCCTTGGCATCTGCTGAATTGTATGTATTTTGTTTTTATTCTATTAGGCACAGATATGGTTTAGTTACTGTTTGCTTGAAAATTATATATGGCTAAAGGATAATGTGAAAGTTTCAAATTGACAAAGGATGGTCTGTAGTAAACTCAGGCTCACAACATGGAAGACATTTCAGCTGACAATAAACGTGGAGCTACACTACTTCCCTGAGGTAGTGCTAAGATGCTCACAACGTCACTGGATCCACAAAAATTCCTACATATTGGTCAGTGCACTTCCTACATTCGACATCACTTTATGTGTTTTATGAGTCTGAAGAACATATTATGCATTGATATCAAACATATGGTACTAATATCAGACTTATGGACCTTATCTGAACTCAGATGGGATGTTTCCTTAATGTCCAATTATTCCTTATATACAGTTTTTTAATACACATGAGTGTCTTTGAATTTGTTTCTCTAGTCTACCCAGAGTCACACATTATATAAACTATTTTGAAATATAGATAAAAGTGAACTAATTTTGATTTAAGTTTTAAAGGTCGTTCAGCGCAGTAGCTTCAGGGAGTCTTACTATCCCCTAGTACATTAATTTTGAACTTCTTAAGGATCTGAGTGAGCTGTTTCCCACATTTTTTCCCAATTTATCAAGGTCTATGTCTTGTGGCCCTGATCAGCCATTAGTGGTTCTTGGGAAAGCACTACTCTCAGTTTAGATGAGGCCATTGTATGTGTATAATATGTTGTAGTCTTTAAGTCACAGGGATTACTTTCTTCTTTATGTCTTTTTTTCCTTTATATTTATCATGAATGAGTAGAGGTAAGATGAGTAGTGGTATATCTCACAGGGTTTTCTGTGCTGTAATGATTACAGGTCAAGATTACTGATGTTTCTTCCACAGTGACATTGTATAGGATTCAAACTTTCAATTGTTCAGTTAGTGGCCAAATGTTTAATCAAGGTTTTGCTATTACACACAAACCATACCATGAAAATAGAAAAATCAAACCAAAAAGACCCTGTGCTAGGTCACAGCTTCGGGCTCACGTGACTCTACAGAATGGAGTAGAAAGGTCTGGATCCCAAAGTTTCCAAGGGGAGTAGTATGCTTCGTCTTTCTTTGAGCAACATCACAGCTCATGTATGAATTGCTGAGGTTAAAATCAACTGTTTAATGTGTAACACACAATGTTACAAGATTTCTTCATCTTATGATTAAACTGCCCACTAGAAACTCAAAAACTTGTTTCCTACTCCTCAAACTTCCTTCAGAAAAAAAAATTAAACTTTAATCTTTTTGAGATCCTTTGTTTTGCCACATGGATTTCTCAGGCTTTCTTAAGATAAATATACTCATACCCCCTTTCCCTTTATCTTCAAAAGTATTTGATCATTTCAAATATTTTTGCTTTTATATTTATATATGATGGGGAAATAGATCTATGTGCATATACTTACAGGGTTAGTACTACAGAAGCAGAGGGACATTTGGCCTCTACTCAAGTACTCCCTCAATACAGGAACACTTTGTTCTATTAAACTGGAATTCCATGATGCTCACCTTACCAACATGCTTTCTGGACACCAAGTAAGTGCATAAGCAAGCATGGTGAAGAAAGCTGGTTGTTCCCAACTGTTAAAAGACATATTGTCTGGGGTCTTAAAAGCTTAAAGATAAGCAAATGGCCATCTAAGTAAGAAGCAACAAATCCCACATGGAAGAAGCACACCAGCCTGTGTGATTATGAGGTATCGGTAAGGCCAGTAATCATACATCTAAGAACAGAAAATCCTATCATTGTGACTGAGGGGGTGTGAGGAGTGGAGATGCAAAGTCCATCTGCAGGCAACTGGATATCTCCATTTGTAGGCAACTGTCCATCCCCTTCCAGAATGGTCGTGGGGAGGAGACGAGCCAGTCGGAGTGCAGTGTAGCAACAAGGAAACATACACCTTTCCCCTGGTTTCTAAATGCTCCCCTCCTCCACTATTGTGATCCCAATCCTACTTTACAAATCCAGCTAGACTACAGGATGTACACTAGTAGAGTTCATAGCAGGAAACACAGGGAAAACACAGGGAACACAGGGATGAAGAAACTCTCCAGGATCCCCTTAATAATTGAGAAACCCTCAAAAATGAGAGTAGAGATACCAGGAGTGTAAGGGGGAAGGTGTGGGAGAAAGGGGAAACTTATCACAGTGACCTACATATAACCCCCTCCCAGGTAGATGGACAACAGAAAAGTGAGTGAAGGGATACATCAGACAGTGTAAGATATGACAAAATGATAATTTATAAATTATTAAGGGGTTGTGAAGGAGGGAGGTTGGGGGAAGGAGAGGGAAAATGAGGAGCTGATATCGAGGTCTCATGTAGGAAGAAAATGTTTCGAGAATGATGATGACAACAAATGCACAAATATGCACAAAACAATGGATGCATGAATGGATGGATTGTAGTAAGAGTTGTATGAGTCCCCCCAAAAATGATTTTAAAAAAGAATGCATCTGGGTCAATCTAGGTCCTTTAGAGGGAAAAGCCCACAGAAAGTCATATGTATAAGACAGAGTTTTCTATAAGTGGTAAATGTACATTAAGAAAGCATCCAACCCAGTGCTCACCAAGCTAAGAAGTCCAACATTTAGCACATATGTCTGACATCAATCTACAAAGTCCTCAATCTCACAAGACACATGTAATGATGTTGACTGAACATGTAATGGCGCCAACTGAGAAAAAAATGTATCAGTGTGTGTGTGTAAGCATCTCAGTGCTGGCAGGGGTCTCCACAAGGGTCCTCCAGCATCCAGGACTGTATCCAGGTAAGTCCAAGTGGCTTCAGGGATATCTTGCAAGAAGTGAGCCATTCCAGTTGAAGCAGGGAACTGGCTAAGGCAGCTGCATCTTGATCTGACCATAAGAAAGCAAAAGACCCCAGAACTAGAAAGGTGAGGCCCACTGAGTCACTTATCTCTCCGCCCTACAATCAATTCCACATGTGTTTATCGGCCAGGTTGGCATAATAAACCTTTATTGTCTCAACATATTTCATCCATTTCACTCATGTATTGGTGCACAGTGTCTGAGTGGTCATGTTGCAATTTGCATACAAAATGTGTGGTCATTTTCAAAGTATTGATAATTATTTATTTTATTTTGCCTCCTCATTAGCTCATAGGAAATTTTTCTCTGTATCTAGTGAGAGTTTTAGTGCTTTGCGTGCATAGAATAAGTTTTAATAAATACTATACTGAAGGAAAAACAGCCACTGATTACTCACAGGATAATTTGTGAAGTAGCATTTTCACTCCATCTTACAAATGAAAAACTAAAGTATGAAAGAGTTAACTTTAACTGTTTTATAAATAATCTCATGGCTTGTAATTATAAAGCAGGGAATGGGCCCTATGCCTGTCTCCTTTAAAGTTCATGCTCTTTTCACCACCATCCGCATGAGTAGAAGAAGTGACTTAAGCTGCATTTAAAGAAGGATGCCTGGTGTTGATGTGCATTATTCAAGGACCCGTAAGGGAAGTCGTCTGTCTTAAAGGAAGAAAAGGCTACTTAATAACAAGGGTTCCTTCAAGAAAAGATTTACAGGGAAGAGGTAGATCAGTGACATGAATGAACGGACTAGAACCTGGACAGTCTCACCCAAATTAGACACCACACGGGAAGGGTATATTGGGAGTTAACATAGGCATTGCTTATTTCCTGTTATGTAAAAGTCAAACTTTTTCTGCGAGACCTGGAAATATTTACTGATGCCAGAACAATAAAGGGAGAAAGACTCCCAGACTGATTTATTTATCACAGTGAAAACTTTTTAAAATATTTAAAAATGAATGAGAAGTGTAGCTATAAATACTTTGTTATTCTATATATTGGTAATTTTGTCATTATTTTGCAAAATAGGGAAAACAAATGTAATGTTAGGTATTATTGTTTCCTGATCTGATGATCCTGTAATTAAGAGACAAGGATTGGCAGATGAATCTGAAGGAACTCGAGGTAATTTTTTAATCTTTGCAATTTGCAATTTACTTTTGGCTCATCTGAAAACACAGAAACATAATCAACTTTTCATGGATTTTACAAAGCAACTAGTCATTTTTTACACAAAAATAAAGGTAGAGTGGAATACTAAAAGTACATTTACACGTCACATTAAAAATAGCACTCCATTTACACATTGCATTATGACAAAGTTATTCATTATCTTGGTACTAAGAGACATGCTGGGCAGAAGGATAGCAGCACACACACCAGTACAAATCTACATATACATTTGGCAGGACAGAGAAACTTAAGTTTTATGACCTACTTCTCTCTTGTATGATTATCAAATGCTATCTAATGATTTACTTTCTGATTTTACTATTTCAATAACTGAATATACACATGTAATTCTTTGGAACTCATTTTATCACTTTTGTTTGTTTGTTTTTTGCTTGTTTGGGGCCTCACTACCCTCTGGTGTTTGTGGGAGTTACCTAGCCTTGCTCCTGAGAGCTGCTGCTGGATTGGAACTGCCAAGCCAGTGGGCCACAGTCGCACACTCAACCAGTATGCCACCAGGGCTCAGCCCTCATTTTATCCCTTTTATACATTTTAAGGAACTTATGTATTTTCATTTTTGCAAATGCAGATGTTAATAGGACTCATAAAGCATTTTTGTACTTAAGATTCAATTCATAAAAGTAATTGCTTCTACGTATATAATATTTAGCAATTTAATATTTAGCATAGAGAACAATATCTCCAATCTTTTATAATATGTGAGATTTTGTCTAAAGGGTAGTTACCTCTTATTTACCTTAAAATGTGTTGAAACATTAAAAAAATTAATTCCAGTTGTCGGAAAACTTCTAACTCTTCACCTAGTGTTTAACAGACCAATAGAACCAGGGATCCTTAATGGAGCAAGTATTTATCAGCTTACACATTTCATATATTTATATAAAATCATGCTTGTGCATTGAGCTGGAATCTAAAAATCCCTTGGTTTGAAGCAGCCAGCGCTCGGCAGAGGAAAGAAGGGGGTGTTGACAACCTCAGTAGCTGCAGTCTCCCAAGCTCAGAAGGGCAGTTCTGTCCTGTCCCATGTGATCGCTCCAAGACATCATGGCAATGAATTTGGAGTTTGAATCCATATAAAATACATTATGACTCTCTGGAGTATCACAGCAAAGAACTTTTGAACCAACAAAGTGAAAGTGCAAATTTACCTCTAAGTGGGGCAGTTGGGGGAGGAGGGGTTAATTTTTGTCACTTATTACTTTTTTGCCTAAGTACTTGTGTTCCACGTATTGAAAAAAATATTGAATTTGAATGTAAGATGTAAGCTGAGCAGTTATTCCTTATATCTATAGGGGCACCATTCGATTCCAGAAAATGAAAATCATTCAAAGAAAGTAGGCACAGTGCAGCTTAAAAAGAGAAGAGAAAGATGGAATTTTGAGATCAAGCTTTGACTAACTTTAATGAGCCTTCCTCTAGTCCCTGAGGCCAGCTGATGCCATGGATTTCTAGTCTGTGTACTGGTCTGTGCAGCCATAGTCTTTGGAGTTTTAAGTCAAGAGGCAATGGTTTTATAACTCTCTTTTCTGGAAGGATAAATAGACATTACATTACTGTAGAGCAATTTCTGGCAGGCTCTCATAGTTTGTTGGGCTTTTTAGATTTTATACACATATATGGCTTTCTGGATTAAAAAGAAAGGGAAAATATCTTTACACCAAAGTTAGATGCTGTTCATAACTTTTCATTTAACATAAATCAGGTTCTGTTCTATCATGGTAAAGAACCCTGGTGGTGTCACAGGTTACGCATTGTACTCTTTCAAACCTCAGATGAAGTGTCTTTCTTGGGGGGAGAGGAAACATGAGATTTTCTACTCCCATAAAGGGTTACAATGTTGAAAGCCCACAGGGGCATTTCTACCATTTCCCAGCTGCTAACTGAAAGGTTGATGTTGCCAGTCTTCTACTTTCCATTGTCTCACATGATTCCCTCTCCTGCTACGGTTATACCACCATCTCTAATTCCTTCTATAGTATATCACGTCTTCCGAATTACCATTTAAGAATACCTAGAGGATGAGACTCTAGACAGTCCACTTTCAGGTTCCATACATCTTATATGCAAGATCCCATTTTCACAAGGGTGCCGTGAACATTTTTTATTGTTATTGGTATATTACCCAATCCTTTTGGTTAGGACAAGCATCTCATTTACATAACCCTACCTGCTCATTTGGTATCACTTACAAAGACAATGGCTGTTGTTGTAGTTAGATGTCATTCTGTCAGTTCCCACCCGTAAGAGCAGCATGCATGGCAGAACAAAACACTGTCCTGTCCTGGCCTAGCCTCACAGTTGTACTTGCACTTAAGCCAATTGTTGCAGCCATTGTGTCAATCCATCTTACTGAGGGTCTTCTTCTGTGTTATCCCTCTATTTAATGAAACATGATGTCCTTGGTGAGGGACAGCTCTCTCCTGACATGTCAAAAATATATAAGATTAAGTCTCATCATCCTTGTCTTTAAGGAGTACTTTGGCTGTCCTTCCAAAATAGATCTGGTTGCTTTTCTGTCAGTCCATGGTACTCGGGGTAGTTATAGTTATATGTCAACCTGATGATACATAAAATTGTAAGGAGTGGTATTCAAGTTGTAAATCAAGTCACAGTCTGGTGGTGCTTCATTATGCACATGATGAGCCTGGAGAGCCACCTTTTCTTTCTCAGTTTTCACCTTCCTGCTTGCTGGAAACCCTGAAAGCTGCCTTACCCCTGTCATGTTTCCACTGACATTGGTCCACACAACTTTGGTCCACACTCACTGGCCTATGATATTTCGACCTTTTGCTTCATTGCATATGGCTGTGTGAGTTTCAATAGAGACATGGATGAGTATAAGACTTATAGATTTGATTGAATTGGGATGGGATATTTTCTTAATATATAATTACTTCTTGATATAGAGTATTGTCCTAAACATGTATGAGTATCACTGCATTTGTTTCTCTAGTCAACCCTGTCTAATACAATACTTTCAACATTCTTTTCCAGTATAATGATTCAAATGGATTGATTCTCCTTCAGTCTTTCTTAGTCAATGTCCAACATTCGCATGCATAGGAAGTAAAATTATTGAGCATACCATGCTTGGATCAGCTGTGCCTTAGTTCTCAAAGTAACCTGTTTCCTTTTAAATACTCAAACGAGATCTTGCGTGGCAGATTTACCTGCTGCAACCTATAATTTGATATCTTGACTACTGCTTTCTTGATCATTGATTGTGGATATAAGCACAATGAAATCCTTGACAATCTCAATCTTTGTCATCTGGTGTGATGTTAACTATTGGTCCAGTTGTGAGGACTTTGGTCTCCTTTACATTGAGTCATAATTTATACTGAGGGTTCAATCCTTGATCTTTTTTTTCCCTCACTTTCATGAAGCAAAGTTATGTAACCTGTATGTTGCAGGGGATCCATAAACCTCCAGTCCTGATAATGCATTCTTCTTCTTGGAAGCTAATATCTCTGATGATTTCTCAGGTGGTACCTCAGAGAGGATACCACCATGACACATACCTTTCCTGTGGTTAAATAATGCAGAATCCCTTTGTTATTTTCTCATAACGCCTGCTGATAGGTTTCACATGAGCACAATGACATGTTCTGGAATTCTCACTCTTCTCAAGGTTATTCATATTTTTTGTGATCCATGCATTCAAATGCTATGAAATCATCAATAAATCACAAATAAACAGTTTTCTGGCATTCTCTGTTTGCAAGAAATATACACCTTATATCAGCAATGATATTCTTTATTCCAGATCCTCTTCTGGAATTCGACCTGAACCACTGGCATCTCCCTATCAATGTACTGCAACAATGTACTGCTGCACCACTTATCTGTCAGTTCATCAAACAATGGTGGGTTTTGTGCTGCTCTAATACTGGACGTTTTGTCACTGGGATTTCAAATGCCCGCAAGACCATCCATGAGAGCAGGCTTCAGTACAGCTTCCAGACAAAGAAAAGACAATCAAGAAGGAACCAGCTGCCCTGAAAACCTTCTGCATAATTTTGAAACATTGTCAGAATATGGCCAGAAAGGATATACTAAATAATCTACTTCATCTATTAAATGAATTTATTATTATATCTGTCTTTATCAAATACTTAAGTAATCAAATATTTGAGAAGATGAAGCCAGAATTTGATATGAATAACCAGAATTTAGTCACTAGTAAATGAAGAAAAATACTTTTTTTGTTTTCTTTTTGGGGGGGTAATCACTGCCCTCAGGTGGCAGGAGTAAGAGACCTAGCCTTTGCTACGTGGAGCTGGAATCGAACCTCCATACCAGTGGGCCGCAGTCCTGCGCACAACCACTATGCCACCAGGGCTTAACCTGATAAATACTTTCTAAAAACAAGAATGTGCATTTACATTACAAAGATGGATGAAACATATCAATAGGTTGCCAAAAACACCCTATAATTTCAGATACCAAAAATCTCCTGTTATCAGACAGTTTGTGCAAAGTATGGAATTTAACAATGGCAAAGGCTAGCTGTGTTAGTGTGAGTTGCCTAGAGAAGGGTCTCCATTTAGTTCCTCTAGCTCCAGGGATCTGGTTCCATCTGCGTTGTTCCATTTGCCTTGTCCATAGGAAAGTATCCCAGGTAGACAAGCAGAGAGAGTGCGTATGTGTCCCCTCAGTCAGCTATCTATCTCTGTCACTCCTCCAAAGAGGTCATGAAACTGCAAACTCATTTACTGGCTAACCTCCAACCTTTCCGAAGTTGACATGAGATTATGTAGCTGTCACACTAGTTAGGCACTAACTATAGCTTATATCATGTTGTATCTCTGCATGGAGTTCATGGTGTTTATAAGTATGTGAAAAAGACTATAAGTTCTGCATAAAAATTCTTTAAAATTGATATATATGTAAAATCAGTATAGAGGCCATAACTACCTCCTCTAGTCTCTCTATTGCCATGAGTGCTAGGTTAGACATGCCTCCACCCTCCATTTATCTTTACCTTTTCTGACATCAACTATTCCTGCTAGAGCACTCTACTTGTAGGCTGGATTTAATACTTCCTTCCTGTTGTCACAACGAACTTACAGACAAAGCTTACAATTATTGGGGCTTATTTACAATTGTGGAAACCCAAAGAGGCAGTTCTACCCTGTCCTATAGGGTCATTGTGAATGGGAGTTTACTCAGTAGCAGACTGTATTTTGAGTATTAGTGAAGTTAATAGTTTACCACGAGGAAGGACCAGTAAAGAGTAAACCTACAGTTATAAACCATAAGGATCCAGTCAGCAACCCACCTTCCAGCTAGCATCCAATCTCTACTACATCATCAGCCTCTCGGCCATGTTGTCCCTTAGCCTCTGGGGCAGGACACAACCCACTGCACTGCCCCACTTTCTCCCGTCTTTGCACTGCCCTCTGCTCAGTCTCGTGGTCTTTTTGCCCGAGTCTTTGGTGTCACTGGACTGTCTCCATCACTTGACAGGGATCTTTAATGTGCTCCCTTTCCACTGGTTCTGGGATTTATCTATCCTTTTGCCAAGCTGGATTGACCTTATAGCCAAAGCACGGACAACAAAAGTGGATCAATTCTCTCTAAAGGAGCTGGAGCTTGAACTAATAGCCCAACATGTAACTCACTGTTTTACCAGTGTTTGAAATATAGCAGGAAAATAGATATGATAGTTATAATATTCTATAGTGCTATTTAATACAAAAGAGAGCTATTTTTTACTGTTTTTCCACCAAACACAAATATATTCAATATTAAATGAATATATATAATGCATATATAATAGTAAACAAACTATATTTTAAAAGTATAACCAGATAGTACATTTAGCACAAAATTATAATAAGGGCAGTAAGAATAGTGTAGCTGTAATAGTTTTTACAAATGATAAAAATAGAATTGCTTTTGATCTAAAGAGAAATTACATGCTTGAACGTGATAACAACTGTTTGAGCATTGTGTTTTGCAAATAAATGGTATGATGTAGGGTCCTATGTATCCAGAAATATTAATCATTTGTTTCTTCACCTGTTTAGTTTAATAAGGTGTAAAATCAATAAAATTCATAGTAAGTTAACCACTAAATTTACCTCAATTGATAAATGACTTGAAGAGGACTGTGTGATACAAGGATGGAAATGGAAAATTCTAGATGCTATAGGAGTTACAAAGGGTACAAAATAGTACCTGGCTATTTCGCCCGCCATCTGGAGCCCTGGTAGTGTGATGATTAAGTGCTTACTTGCTAACCAAATGATCTGCAGGGCGAAGACCCAAGGGCCTCTGTGGAAGTAGATCTGCTGATCTGCTCTCAAGAAATACTAGTGTAATAAACTTGGTGGGGATCTTCATGACTTGCAATTGATTTCATAGCTTACAACCACAGAAATTAAAGCTAAAGAAGTAAACACAAAATTTGTTTATCTAGTCTTCCCCATCTCTGTGTTGGCAACACTATATTAATCAAATCTAGAGTGAGGGATGAGGCACTTATTTTTCTAAAACATTTGTGATATAAGAATTGTGATAAACTGGTGTTTGTGATAAACGGTTTCTCAATGTTTGCTGCCACTAACATGGATATTGCTGACTCTAAAAGAAAATAAAATGCTTGTGCTCACTTCTTTAAAATTTTTATACCTCAGATGTGAATTATTTATTAGAGAACGGCCTAATAACTAATTAATGTAGAATATATTATAATTTCTTTAAAGTAAAAATTAAGCAGGGAAGAATAAAAAGGATTGTAAGAATACATGGGTTTTCTCATGGAGGTAGGTATATTTTGTAGTGAGCATACTTTGGGATTTGGAAAATAAGAGTTTTAAATATTTATACTGTGATTTGTTTCTCTTTTAAAAATAGTTATATTGATGTTTAATTCAGCTATCATACAATTTAACAGTCCAATAGTATTAAGAAGGATTGAATAATCTTTTCATTACAGGGTAAAATTCCTTCATGCTGCTGGTGGATTTAACTCTCCAATAAACCTAAGACATAGGGGGTCCTCATTGCCTTCTGGTGGTGGGAGTAGGAGGCCAGCCTTCCTCCTGTAGAGCTGCTGCTGGATTTGAACCTCCATCCCAGTGGGCCGCAGTCCCACACATGACACTATGCCACTGGGGCTCAGCCCCCAAGACATATTTTTAAAATATTATCAACATTTATGACAAGTGGACTAAGTGACACAAGTGATGCAGTGTCTTTGTACCACAATTTAAGCAGAACTTTTTTTAAAATTAGAAAATTAGAATTTGGTGCCAATTGTACAACACTATTTCATACAAATTAACTATGGAATGGTATGATGCCTGGGTTAGCTCTTAATAAATTTTGAGGAAATTGCACTCTTTTATCCCAGTAATAATTTGGTGCATTCAAGTTGGATATTCTCATTTTCAATATATATGTTTCTTTTTCAACCAAGTTTGCAAAATTTGATGAATGTTAAGGAAAACAAAACAAAACAAAGACCCCAAAGAAAAAGAATATTAGCAAAATAAGGAAAAATAAGATAAAGAGGTGTTGAAAGGCTAATATTTCCTGAGAGATTTTATTATTATTGTTACTTTTCATTTAAAGATCATTTATTGGGGACTGTTACAACTCTTATAACAATTCATGCATCATTTGTATCAAGCATATGTTGCTGTCATTCTTTTCTAGACATTTATTTTCTCGTGAGTGAGTCCTTGGTATCAGCTCCTCTTCCCTCCCCCCATCCTTGTGACCCCTTCATAAATTATACAATATTCTTATTTTCATACACCAACTGCTGGCCCACTTCTCCCATGGTTTCTGTTATTTGTCCCACTAGAGGAATGTTTGTGTGGTTATGTGTTGATCATTACAATCAGTTCCCCCTTCCTCCCCTCCTCTTCCCACTTTCCCTTTACCCTCCTGGCACCACTATTCTCATTCCTCTTCCTGAATTCAAAGTGTTGTGAGCTCTTAGATGTACCTATGCACATGGCTGGTCTAGACCGCAGAGACAGGCAGGAGTGGGGTCATGATTATGGGGACTGAGTAAGCCTCAAGGAAGTATAGGAGTATTGTGTGTTTCATTGGTGCTTCACTGGACCTTTGACTCCTCCCTTCCCTGTGATCTCTCTGTGAGAGGATGTCTCATTGTCGACAGATGAACTTTGGGTTTCTGTCCTGAGCTCTGTCTTTCACAATAATATGGTTGTTCGTTGGTTTCTTTATTTTGTGTCTTCCAGTGCCTGTTATCCAATCCCAGCGACCCCTCATGATTGCACAGGCTGGTGTGTTTCTTCCATGTGGGCTTGTTGCTTCTCTGCTAGACGGTTGCTTGTTTAACTTCTTATCTTTAAGACCACAGATGCTGTATCTTCTGATAATTGGCCACCATCCACCTTCTTCACCATATTTGCTTGAGCTCTTGTTTTGCCTTCAGCCATCATGCTGTGAGGGTGAGCACCGAGGAATGCCACTTTTTAGAACAAAGCATTTAGGGAGGGTGTGAGCAGAGGCCTGAAGCCTTTCCACTGTGTATTGCTCCATAAATATTTGTATATAGGCCATTGCCTCTATTTTATGAATTAATGTATTTATATATGTGCACATCTATATTTATACCTCTATCCACAGCTTTTCTTCCTACATCATTCTTCTGTTTCCTTTTCTCTACCTCTTGTCCAACCATCAGTGTTGCCCTTCTTCCACCTCTTAGTACTTCCTCTCAGCTAGATTGCTGTTGCTCCAACACCCCCAAGATCTCTATATCCCCCTTGTTGTTGATTTTAGTTTCTTTTTTGTTCTCCTGTCTATGGTGTTGTTTGCTCACCACTCCCTTACCCCATCTGCTTCTTCCCCCCACCCCCAGTCGTTTCAGGACCATTGGTCCTAGTGCCTTCTCCTCAGACTTGCTTCCCATGCCTCTCTTACATAAGAAAGCAACCCAGCATTAACAGAGACTGAACAAACAACCCAAAAGAATGAAAAAAAAAACGTTACATAATTGCTGACCTTTATGACTGACTTCCCACTGGTTCTGGCGGAATTCCGGGAGCTGTATGGGGCTTTAAAAATCAAATTATAATAAATATAGAAATGAAAATTATGTCTGACTTTTTTTATTTTAAAGTGGTGCATCTCAAATTGTGTTAGAGTAAAAACAATTTAATTCTATGATCTAAGTGCTATAACTTGGTTGCAATTTGAAACAGTGAGCTATACAGTACAATGTAAAGCATTCCCGCATTCTAAATCAAGCAGAGCATTCTATAGATGTCCAAACTCATTGCCAGAGCTCGACCTTGACATGTTCAGATTTCCTGGTAAATAGTAACTCAAAATCTGGGTAGGTCTGAGAGATTCTAGATTTCCAATGAAAAATATGATCCAATTCACTAAATTCATGCCTTCATTCATATCCTTGTCAAAAATTTCAATGGGACCTACCATGACCAGTATATTAAAAATTGAAAGACAATGTTTATGATCCACAGTATAGCATTTTTTGTTGTTGTACATCCTTAATGAGCTTTAATTTAATCATTGTTTAATTTATCTATTGCAATATAGAATGCCCAAAGTCAGTGGTGCAAAACAGAAGCAATTTAATAAAAAAAACCAAAACCTATTTTGGCTTTCATGAGTCAGGAATTCATAAGGAGCTTGCCTTGGTATTTGTGACTCAGAGTATTTTATATAAAAATAGATGTAAAATAGTGAGTGCTGGAGCAGGTTTAGACTGACCACAAATGTTATTTGTGATGTATTCTTAAATTTCTCCTTAATATCTCTCAGCAATTGCTTGTATAATCCTCACTTGGATGTGGAAAACATAGGCTAGAGAGTTTTTTTTTCTTTTTCTTTGATATGGCAGTTCAAGGCTCAACATTGAAAGTTTATTTATCCTTTGCAATCCAGCTTTGGAAAATATGCATGTTCACATTCTGTTATTATAGAAAGCAACAATGCTAATCAAAGTTAAATACAGGGGACATAGTTAACGCTTGTTGACAGGAGGAGAGTCTAGGTCACATTAGAGAAGACCTTGTGGCATAGAAGATATAACTGAGCTATATGTCACACTCAGCTATTATAGCCTTGTCTATTGGTGCATCCCACAGCACATGTCTATTACACTGTGACGCATATCAGCATTTTCTGTTGTTTATGAGTTGATTGATTCAATGGCAATGGGATTATGTGAAATATAATAGTATATATCAAAACTGTGTAGGAAATTGTCTGGAACATACATGGTGAGTAAATGGTGTTAATCATTATCAAATTTAATGAAAATTTCCTAATATTTTAGTGACTTAATATATATTAATGAAAACTTGGACAAACATTTCTAAGTCATATAGCCAATAAATGTATCTAATTTGACTTTCTTTTCTGTTTGGATTTAAGTGTAACAATTTAATTTAGAAGTCTTGACATTTTCATGGGTCTCATAACCTGTACATAACGTGCTAGTAAACACAATTGTT
This sequence comes from Nesogale talazaci, assembly GCA_004026705.1. NCBI lineage: Eukaryota > Metazoa > Chordata > Mammalia > Afrosoricida > Tenrecidae > Nesogale > Nesogale talazaci. Next base: position 179,440 of record PVJH01001605.1, on the reverse strand, counting down.
TTGTTTTAAGATACTTTATTCCCTACAAATTATTTATCTAATATTTAATAAATAAGCTGTATCATTTAAGTTAGCTAGGATTATAAAATAGGTCATAAAAATATAGTGTGTACCATTAATTGTGCATTAAGTTTTATTATCTTTATTAGAAGAAGCACCATTATAGAAACAACTAAATGTAGAACATAAAAACATATTTTAGATTGGGATCTAAATGGATTATGAAATAATTGTTTTACTTATCAGATTTGTCTTGCTTTAAGGAATGTTTGCAGATGACATAGGGCATTGTCAAACCTCAAACTGCAATAAGATTTCTGAGACTGTAAATCTTAAAGTGAGTAGACAGCCTCATTGTTTCTCCCGTGTGGCATGGCATGCACTGTAAAAACCATAGTAGATAACACAGCAAAAAAAGATATATACTTTCTTGGACATAGTGAAATGTATAGTAAAGTATTTTTTCTTAATTAAAAGGTCATTTTATTGTGAGCTCTTGCAAATCTTATAACAATTCATATATCAATTGCATCAAGAATATTCATACATATGGTGCCATCATTCTTTTCTAGACATTTACTTTCTATTGAGTCCTTAGTATTGACTCCTCCCCACCCCCAACCCTGTCTGCCCTTATGATTCCTTGATATACTATTATTATGCTCATACCTTACACCGACTGCTGTCTCCCTTTACCCCTGGTTTCTGTTGCTCGTCCCCCTGGACCAGAGTGTGGGGTTATGTATCCATCATTGCGATCTGTTCTACCTTCCTCCCCAGCTCTCCCCACCTTCCCTGTCGAGGTCTAGGAAAGTAGCTCTTTTGGCCAACCATGGTACTTTCAATAACAACAAATCCTTCTGAGAAGAAGTACAGCCAGAATGCTCTTTAAAAACAAGACGGCACTTTTCATGTTCCTTGTGTTGGAATGATATAGGCATGGGAAGCAGCCCAAGAAGTAAGCAATGGAGCTGATAGTTCCAGAGGACCCTGGGGGGTTATGGGTGGGAAGCAGGAGAGGCAGGGGAACAGAGAGGTGATCAATCAGTTCCACAGACAGAAGAACAACTAGGGAATTAAAAGCAACAATGAGGAGGATATAGAGAGTCCAATGGTGTTGGAGCAACACCAATCCAGCTGAGAGGATTTACTAAGGGGGCGGGAAGAAGGATGAGCATGATGTTGGAGCAGGGGGAAGGTAAAAGGTAGCCAAGGACAGAACTAGGAAGCAAAGCTATGGAGAGAGGTATAAACATAGGTGTGTACTAATGTAATACGGCAATCCCATATGTTAGAGAATAGAATTTGGCTCTAAAGGGTTTTCTTGGCTATAATCTGTAAGGAATTAGATATGCAGGTCTTTCATCCATAATATTACTGGAAAGGTTTGAACATCCTGGTCCTGCCTTCAGTAAGTAATCACTGACAAATGGTCTGCATTATCCCAGGAGCATATATTATTTCACTTTCTGTTTTGTTAATTACTATAGTTTAAAAATCACATTAAAATCACATTGATACTTGAAACATTTGTTTTTCTCACTAATTACTAAAGAAGTATCACATCCTTATTGCATGCATTTCCAGAATGTTTCTTATCTTTTTAGAGCAAATGAGAAAAAGAGACTTTGGCTTTTGTCAATTTTTAAATTATCTTTAAATCTTAAATATTGGAGAATAAGAACAGAGTCAGAGTCAGGATCAAGTAAAATAAAATAAATAAAACTATAATAATTAACACCTTGTTTTGCATGGGCACATATTAAAACTATTCTCTTATTTAAATATTATTTAATAGTGACATTCAAGCATGGAATTTCCATATGCTGTGAAATGTCTCTGCAATTAAATATAACTAAAATTGAAGTATGAATGGTGGCGAAAGTATAGAACAGAATGTTATATTGGCACACATATAAAATTTTTCATAATTAGAAGTACTTAGGAGACATGCATAATTAGATATTTTAGAATTTGAAATGTGGAGTTATATCAAAGCCAATCTATTGATTTCTAACACACATTTAAAGAAAAATAATTTTGAAAGTTTATGTAAGCTTATACAACTCATAATGGCATTTCTGGGCCAAGAAAATACAGCTCTTGCTTTATAATTCTATGATCTTTTTCTGCAATGCATTATTCTGATCTTAAGAGTATATCATATGTCACTTTAGACATAGCATAAAAGAATAATCATAGCACTAGAAGACGAGAGAGCACATATCTGGTAGGACTCTTTTAAATTTTTATGGAGAATAAGAAGTGCTTAATTAGGGTAATGAAATTTGTAAACAGTCAATTGTTTAGGTTGTACAACATGAGGAATATCTTGTACATGACATGCATGTGCATGCAAAAATTGAAATCGCAACTATATATATATATATATATATATAAAATCTAACTCATTGCTATCAAGTCAATTCCAATTCATAGAAATCAATCGGAAAGGGTAGAACTGTTCATGTAGGCTTGCAATACTTTAACTGTTATGGGAGTAGAAGGCTTTATCTAGTGGTTTCACACTGTTGGTCACTCCATCTTTCAGATATACACACACAGATACAACTATATATATATATACATACACATACATACATACACATATAAATTTTTACCACAAAATGAAAAAAATGAGTTAATAAATGAAGGCTAGAAGAATCAACAATGGGCTCAAATAGAGAAGCCATGGAGGTTACGTAGGACTGCCGCTACCTCCCTTCTATTATGTTCAAGTTGCCATGATTAACATCCAACTGAAGATTTAAAAACAACAAGATTAAAAGAGTAACACTTGATACTCCTAAGAATTTTAAAATAGCATTAGTATTTTGGTTATTATACATATTTGTTATATACATTTACTGAAGGTTATCACCAACAATGAAATGAATGCACTCAGCCATTGAAGCCCTTCACTTCCTTTGACAACACACAACTCATCAACCCCTAAAGTTTTACCAAACACATTTTGACTTTGAAAAATTACATTTTATTAAAACTCACTTTGTAGAACAATATTATAAAGCATAGAGGTAGAGGTGAATTCAAAGCTTAATTTCTTTTTTCCTGATCTTTCCAAATTTTCATTTCTAATGATGTTCAGTCCTATCTCTACCATTTCCATGCATTTCATTTAAATTTGGATACATTCTTGCATATTTTCAATGTTCTTTTCAGCAGGTTTTTTTTTTTTTTTTGGTTTCTGAGGCATCACTGCCCTCTGGTGGTGGGAGTAGGAGGCCCAGCCTTGCTGCTGGATTTGAACCTCCAACCCAGTGGGCCACAGTCCTATGCACAACCACTACGCCACCGGGGCTCAGCCCTCAGCAGTTTCTTATGGTCAGCTTTCATTGAACTAAATTGTATATAAAATAGTCTTTTAAAAAAGTGATTATGAACCCAACTTACCATGTACTTTTACTTAATAAATTCTTACCAGCATACTGTGGGAATGGCTGATCAATTGCATACTAGCTTGTCTTAGGAATAACTTTAACTAAAAATGTTTGCCAAAAGGACTATGCCCTGTAGCAAATTGCCACAAATATATAACTTAAAACTACACACTTTTATCTGTTTACACTTCGGAACATGAGGATTTCAAATGAGTTTTGTGAAAATATGAACAAGGTGTTGACAGATCTATATTTCTTCTACAGGATTAGCTGAAATCCATTTCTTTTCCTCATCTTATATCTAGAGACTACATACATTCTTTGGTTCCTGGTATCATTCATTTGTTATTAAGTCAAGTCACCTGAAGTCTCTAACCATATACTACCTATAGTTCTTCCTTTTTGTCTCTCATTCATTTTTAAAAGGAACCCGAAGCTCAGCCCTCAAACTCTTTACTGCGATCCGAGAAGTCCTTAATTGGAAGCTTCCATCTGTTCTGAAGGAGAAAGATGTGGTAGCCTGACTTGGTTAAGGCTTACAGCCTCGGAAACTGTATTGGCCTGGTCTACTCTCTTGTATAATGTTGCCATGAGTACGAGCAGATGTCATAGCAGTGAGTGGGTGCATTTTTAGCACCCCATGTGATTCTATCCAGGCATACCTGGATAAACCAGGATATTCTTCCCATTTTATTAATACATTTAATTAAATATTTAACTATAGCTGTTATTTCACACATTGACAAATTCTTATCATGAGAACATGAACTGTGATTGAGCTCCAGAGTAGAGGACATTAATTGTTCTACCTCGGATAAGATTTTTCAGATATATTTGAAAATGTGCATTTGTGTGCCTATTTATAACACAAGGTATCATACAATGTATGACCTTTGCTATAGGGTATATAGGATTCATTAGAATTCATTGACCTTTGACATTATATCAAAGGCATTATCTAATATAACAGGGTAAAAAGAAAACAACAACTATGTTTAAGAGCTAAGAACAAATCACAAGACATGACATGGGCATCATTTAAAAATATTTCCCTCAGTTCACTGAAGAATAAATAAGCCTAAATTAAAACTACTTCGAAGCGTGCCTTCTGTATTGCTTCACTCTTCTGTGCTCTACTTAACAGTGTTGGAGGATTTACAGCTGTGGTTAAATTTTAATTGGAATTAACAGAAACTCACTGGTGTCCAAGGAAATCGATTTATAAAGAAGGGATAAAGTTGTTGCATGTTGATTAGTTTAAACTTGTCCAGTTTGCCTTCTTATGTCAGAAGAGTGTTTCAAGATAACATGTTAAAGTTAGTGCTAATGATCAGTACAAGAAGATAATCACAAGTGGCTCTCATCTTTATTACTTAAATGAAATAAAGTTCCAGAAACTTAGAAGCAGTACTTTTTGACTCACTCTGGAAATAAGGATGACAAAATGCTTGATGTGTTATTAAAAATGTCTGCCAGATACATAAAATGCTATTGGAATTCAGAAGACCAATAGATTAGGCATAGTCAGAAAATAAATCATGGAATAATCTTTAAATTGCAAACATTTTACATGAAATATGAATGCTATGTCATTTTTCATATTCTTCAGAAAATGCCTTTGTTTAACTATCCAAGGATACTCTTATCTCCTATTGCAGGTGTTTGCAAAATGTGTGTTATAATACTCACAAATTTACTATTCATTAAATGGTATTTATATTACAAAGTAGTATTAAAATTGAAATTTCTACCTTCTCTTTATGAAATGTTACTGTTTCTTGAAGTTAAAATGAGAAATAAGCTTGCTCTGTATGATATGAGGTGTTCATAAGTGGTGGAAATTATTAATATGTTTGGCTTCTCACTTAATAATTGGAGCTTCAAGTCCCTAGAGGCAACTGAGAATAAATTTCTGGTGATTCAATTCTGAAAAAAATCAGCTGGTAAAACCCTATATAGCACACGTCTGATCACTACGCATAAGAATACATTCTCTGGCAACTATGTCTGTTTTATTATATTCTTTAGGAGTAGTGCAATATTCTAGTTAGAATTACATGAGTTACTAGAAAGAATAAGTCTTCTACACTGAAGAAGGAGTGGTGGGGCTTTGTGAGAACAGGAGAGGGTCTATATGACTTCTCACAACACAAAGGGGAATTGGGTCTCAAATTCATTAACCCAAGTCTGATTCTTATGAGGTGCAGGTTAAACAAGCCTGTCACAGTAACCTTTCTGAAATCTGTGATACCAGTTCTCCCTCACACAACATTCTCTACTGCCAGGCAGGCTTCAATAAGTCACTATGTGACTACACAGAAATCTAGACAATATTTATGATGGAGTGTTTATTATGAAAGTTCACAAGTTCAGGATCAGAAATATGTAATGAGAGCCTCATAAGAACTTCTTTGCAAGACGATTGAAACACATTACAAAAAACAACACAAGAAACTTCATGTTTTAAGGAAGAAATATGAGACACTTAAGCCTACTCCACATTTGGCTGGAAACCAGAACCAAGAGATGGTCAGAAGAGACAACCACAAAATGTGCGGAACCCTAATAAGGAATGGTGGGTTGCCGCTGAACTTCCAATGATGTCAAAGGATCATCTAATTTCATTATTTAAACACAGGTAAAACCTGGCTTTTTAGAGAGCTAGGAACCACAGACTCCATCAACTCCTGCTCTGGCCAACTACCCGTGCTGAGCAGATCAACGAAGGCAATGCTTCTTGAGACTCTGATACTAGAATAATAAGTGTGAAGAGTACTGTTACCTTACGACTATGCTTGTTCTCCTCCTTTGCTACTTACTTAACGTTAAGATTTTGGGATTGGTGGTGTGTGCTTGCAGTAAATAATCAAACACTCAAAAATGTCTAAGATCGTTAAGTGATTATTGATTGTGTCACTCATGACTAACATGTAGGGCATAACTCAGCCAGGTTAGCCTCTTCTCACCTGTGGCCCCTGCGAGGCCTTTCTGCTTACTCTCTTCTCAGCCACGCAGCACCTTGGTTTCCGACATGTTCGGAAATGTTACAAACCCCTGTAACTGCTGGTGATAAATGCTCCAAAGACACTCTGCTCCACTCTATGCCTCACCCTGAAGGTGTCGTGAACCAAGAAAATTAGCTCCTCCCATTAGGTGTCTGGATGTGTTCTATTCCATGGCCTTCTGATGCCCCAAGTCATTCAACTTGACTCCCTCCTTGAAACTTTTTTCCATGTTGCCAACCATTCTCTCTTTGGCTCTGACTTTTTGCTGCGGCCACTTCTCTGTTACAGTATACATTTCTGTCTCTGAAGGGAGGAGGATCAATATTAAAGAATGTCACCTTCAAAAGGACACACTTTGCTCCTGACTCCTCTTCCTTTATGGTAGTGAGACGGCTGCCAAAATGCCTCAATTTATACCCAGCAGAATACCAAACCTCCCCCAGGTCCCCACACTATAGTTCAAAGTATTTATAATCACAATTAGTTCACTTTTGAACACCTACATTTAATCAGATAATTGTATTAGCATTTCTACCCCATTTCCTTCAGTGTGTATCATCAAATAGCTTAAGGTCCATCTAACACAGGAACTAGGTGCATATGGTATCATATTTTGCATGAAGGTATTTGGACATGGTAATACTGCCTACACCTAAAATTTCAAACTAAGAGAAAACAAAACAATTAAAAATTGAAGCAAAGATGAAGAAAAGCAGAGATACTTGATTAGAAAGTCAAATGGAGCAGAAATTTTAGGGAAAATGGATGTCAAAGGTACATAGTTCAGAAAGGCTATTCTTCTCTGCCTGAATTTCCTAGTACCTAGTCTAAGTGAGACATAGGTAATTTTTGAGTTAGGTAAAAGACCAGCTATCAGTCTGAACAACCTATTCCTTTTGCCTTCCTATTTCTATATATTCTCTTAAAATGCAACCATAGGAAAATTAAAAGCTACTTGTTGCTTTTTAACCCCCAAATATTAGTCTATACAGTAATGGAAATTGATGCTAAAATAAATTAGAGCATTTTTTCTCCATGTTACATGCACATATATTTTAAACTAATATAGAGATTAAGTCTTAGGGAAATGTTTAAAATATAATCCATATGATGACTACAAAGTTTACTTTGAGTTTTTTGATAACTCTTAGTAGTTTTAGAAATAGAAAGAAAGAACAGATTTTCATCAGATTTGAATGATATATTTGTACTGCTGTGAGCAAAATCCTATGTACTCCATGAGTTGTTTGAGAGAGACTCAAAAATTAAAATCTTCCTTTAGAAGGATTAAAACATAGGAATTTTAATAAAACACTTTATACATATGTATACATTTTTTGCTTTAAAATGTTTCTTCTGATACTTTGGGTGCACTTTCAAGAAATAGAGGACTATCTCCTTAAAAGAACTAGAATTTCAGTACCACACATGTGTGAGGTTAGTTTGCCTGCCAAATAAGAAAAGCATACCACATGTACTGAGAAGCTGTGAATAGAAAAATATAGTGCTTTAAAATACAATTTTGAGATTGAATATAATTTATACAAATTTTAAAATTGCAAGTTCCAAGTTCCAGGATCTTCATTTGAAATATTTTTTATATAAGTACCTTGCTGTAACCAGCTAGCTCCAAGATGAACTTTCAAGTATAATAGTATTAAATACAATTGTATTAAAGCTTTAAGTATTATTACATTAAGATAAAACTACTATGGTTAACATCTAAAACCATTAAACATCCTAGAGATAATTAATTTGACTATGATATTTTAAATGATAAAAGCACAAATTATTTGCATATGATGTTGTTGATATTGTTACCTGTCACTGAGTGCTTTCTGTCTTACGATGAACTCATCTATCTCAGTTATCTAGTGAAGTTTTAACAGAAATATTACAAGTGGATGGATTTAACAAGGCTGAAAATATTTTCTCATGATTCAAAAGTCTTGAGGTCAGAATTCGGGTTGCCAACGTGAGAGGAAGCCTTTTTCTCCGTTGACTCTGAAGGAACATTCCTGTCTCTTAGCTACTGCTCTTGGACGATATTCATGTAATCAGCCTCTCTTCCCCTATCTCTGCTCTTCTTGCTTGCTTAATCTTTTTTTATATCTTCAAAAATATTGATAGGGGATACACTCCATCCTTTTTCCATTAATGTAAAAAAGACAACACATTTTCAAACGGGATTATAATGTAGCCGTCGAGTTTAGGATTTAAAACACATTTTAGAGGGCACCATGTAATCCATAGCCCCACCCCTGCACGACAAATCACAACTGATCTACTTTCTCTGAATGTTGACTAGGATGTCATAGGTGACGTTATTGTACATTCACTGGTGTGATCTTAGTAGCAGTTAATGCTTATGGTCTAAAGTTACCAGAGAACCCACTTTAACAATTTACCAATGTCCCATGGCATTTTAAAATTAAAATAAATATATCACAATACTATTTTTGCATTCTATGAAAATTTTTGTTGCTCAATATACACCAATTTTTTAATCAAGAAATACCCCCTCCCCTGGTCAATTATATCCCATTAAAAATATGGTCACTTTAGCGTATACTCATTTCTAATATACTGGGATAAAATAAAACAAAAGTATATTATAAGGGAAAATTTGAAAAGCCAAGTAATATCAGCACAGAAGAGAGAGAAAAGAGTGAGCTGGAGAAAGGCATAGAGAGTATGGCTAAATTATTAGAGGTAGCTTGTCAAAACTTATACTTTGAAACCCAAAGTTCATTCAAGCAAAGCATAAAAGTTTTTTTTCTTTTATTTTACTCACAAGTTCTTGATCTTAAGAATGAAATTGTTCACAGAACTTTAACTAAATAAATGATGACAAGGTGTGAAATACAAAAGATCACCAAAATCACCATTTATTTAATATAGAGTATAGCTGTCTTTATCTTAATTATGTTGAAAACTTTCATCATTCTTGTTATTGTACTATATTTTACCTTATGTAGCAGTCATGTGCTTATGTTAATTTCATGATTCAGATGTAGGGGTGGAGTCTGGCCTGTTAATCTGGAGATAGTCATTGAGTAGCCAATGAGGCCTCCGTGTGGGCATAGCTTTCTCCTGAGACTTCTTGGAAATCTTGTGATATTCCCTCGTGCAGATGAGAAGCTATCTTCCCCAGTTGTTGGGAATTAGTGTCAGAAACAACGAACTACAGACAAGAAAAGATGACAGTGTCCGAGGAGCTGGAGGAGCTGGAGGAGAAGCCACACGGCCTTACCGTGATGGAGCCAGACCTCTGAAGCTGGTGAAGCCACATGGAGACCCCTGCCAGTGCTGAGTTGCTTTTACCACCACTGGATGCCATTGATGGACCCTGAGTCCTAGAAATGAGGAGCCATGAAGGAACCCCTGCCAGCACCAGGACACTGCACTGGCCTGTGACTTCGTGAGCCGGAAGGAGACTTTATAGACTGATATCGGGCATATGGGCTAATATCAGAATGATGACTTTGAACTGGACTGGGTTGGGATGCTTTCTTAATGTCCTGTTCATCTTATATATAAACTGTACCCTTATATCCATATGTGTGTCTGTGAATTTGTTTCTCTAGTTTACCCGGACTCACCCACCATGGTACATTTTCTAAAATTTGATCAAATACTGAATGTGGTTTAATAGAGTCTTATTGTATGCCCAGTACATAAAAATAAGTGTGAGAAATAGTCCAGTGTCCAAGATATTCATGCTTTTCATATGGTTTCTACAAAGGATCCCTAAAAACAAGCTGTATAATGAAAATGCTTTAAAGAGTACAATTCTTGCATGAGTTATAAGAGAAAAATACATTTGAGCATTTTGGTTTAGGCTCATGTAGTACATAGAATGTTAGGATGGAATCCATACTATACTCTTTTGCAAATTTTTTTTTTGGCATCACTGCCTCAGGTGGTCCTGGGCCCTACCCAGGGCCGCTCCTGAGAGTGCCACTGGATTTGAACTGTCAAGCCGCGGGTTGCAGTTCCACACTCAACCAATTACGCCACTGGGGCTCAGCCCACTCTTTTACAATTTAAGTAAAGATTAAGACCTACTCTACTAAAAGAATGCCTTATAGAATTAATAATATTAAAAGTGAATGAAATGTATGTATAGAAGACTTTCTCAAAAATTTGAAAAACAAGATGCTATTTGAGACTGGTAATATACCTATACCTGAATTATTTGTATGCACCTTGCTCAAAAAAAATAATATAGACATGTTTTTGTTATGGATTGAGTTGTCTTCCTACATACATCCTCCTTTGGTTATATTAATTATTTCATAGATAGGACTGGTAAAGTTAGACAACATGTAAGGATTATCTCCAAGCCAAGGATTATGGAACCTATACAACTGCTGAAGAAATCAGTGTTTGATTGCTACCATAATTTGTATCTTATAAATATTTTTTTATTCAGCACAGGGAGAACATTAATATATTTTTCTTTTATTGATATAGTTATATAATGAGTCATATTATGCAAATTGGTATCTAATTAAAATGACTCTGAAAAGTATATATTTTAAGAGGAAGAAATTCATTAATCTTATAGAATTTAATATTCTTGTGTCAGTCTGAGTAGACTAGAGGAGCAAATTTCAAAGACATGCATATGGATATAAGGAATGGGTTTATATTCAAGAGGAACAGGACATTGAGAAAACATCCCAGCCCAGTCCAGCTCCAAGTCACAAGTCCAATATTAACCCATATGGCCAAAATTAGTCCATAAAGTCTCCTTCTGAATTACAAAGTCACAGATCAGTGGGTACAGAGTCCCAGCACTGACAGAGGTCTCCCCATGTCTCCTTGCTTCCAGGGTTCAGGGTCCATCAACAGCATGCTGCTCCAGTTTCAGATATCCAGCTCCATCAGGGCAAAGCTGTTTGGTCTCTCTGCCAGCTTCTCCAGCTTCTCAGACGCTGCCAGCTTGCCTGTGATTAATCGTTTCTCCAACTAACTCCCAACAACTGGGGATGATAGCTTCTCATCTTCACGAGGGAAATATCGTGAGATTTCCCAGGAGTCTCAGGTGAAAGCCATGCCCACACAGAGGCCTCATTGGCTACTCAATGGCTATCTCCAGATTAACAGGCTAGACTCCACCCCTACATTTTAATAATGAAATTAACATAAGCACATGACTGCCACAATTCTTTTATAAATTTGCAGGAGAATATAAAAGAATTACAATGTCAAACATTTTGTTTTGAACATCCAGAGAACTACATATATAGGGCAAAGAAGTCATATGCTTATTTAAAAAGGAGCATCCATTATTTTTTTAGTGCTCTCATTTTAATAAATGTGTTTTTCTAAGTTTTAATAATTTTATTGGGAGCTCTTACAGGTATCTAACATTCTCTAGTTCAGTCCCATAATGAGTTTCAAAATACTTTCCTTCTTCTTGAACTCTTTGATATCAGTTCCCCTTTATCCCACTGCCTCTCCCATCTTACCCCTCAGGAGCCCTTTTTTATTTTGTTTTTCTTTCTACAAATAATATAGACTATGTATATATCATCATATCTTTTATATTCCAGCATATCCATCCACATACTATTCTGTTCTTTGATCCCGTGGAGTGGGGTCATACAGTCATCAGTGGTATCAGCTCTCTGTTCTTGTCCTCACCCCTTAGGGGACCATTACTCCTGTTACTGTTTCTGCAAAGTTGGTTATCTTGATTTCCATGTACTGAATGATCTTGAATATACAAATGATCATACACAAATCTAACATGATTCATGAAAATGAAAAAGCGATAATTTTAAGGAGAGGAAATGCTAAAGAACTAGAAGTCAGTTATGCGGTCCACCCGTACCAGGGTCCACACCCTGGATTTATCATCTCTTCTGTATGGCCCTTTCGAAGGGACAGTCCGATTTAATTTCAGGTGGATTTGGGGCCTTCACCAAATCGACGCCCCTTCACATCAATTTGGTTGCTGTTTCTGAACTTCTGATGCCCTTTCCTGTGGACACCTCATGCTGGTATGATTCTTCCATGGGGGCATTGGTGCTTCCCTGCCAGATGATTGTCTATTTAACTTCAAGCATTTAAGAGCCCAGACACAGTATTTTTTAATAGCCAGGAACCATCAATTTTCTCCACCACATTTATTTATGCATCCATTTGGTCTTCAGTGATGGTGATAGGCAGGTTTATATATATATATATATATATATATATATACACATATATCTTGCTCTCTGGTGATAGGATCAGCAAGCTGTTGCCTTAAGTAGTTCTCTGGCACAGTTTGTGAGCTACACTACCTGTGGGACACCTAGCCCATGAACAGTGTCATTAGAGCTTGATGCTCCTTAGAGAACTTCTTTGTCACACTGCTAGTGTAAACACTGCTTGAGCTGGGGACTGTTGGATCCTGTAATCTGTCTGACTATTGGTGAACTGCTCTGCTGTTTGCTGCCTGTTGTCAGACTGCATTGCTCTATGAAAGAGCTCTCAGCTGTTTGCTTTCTTGACCATGAACCATGCACCTAGAGGCCCTCGTTAGTTTGAAGACTTCCAGTATATTAACTGTTCCATGGAAATTAATTGAACTGAACCTTCTGTACTGCTGTGTGGACTAATTAGTGATTATATTCCTTCGTGCTGTAGTTACCTCTATCTCCATATCCATATCTATTGCTTTATTTGTCTTTCTATCATCTATCTACAGCATCTATATAAATATAATCTATAACTATAATCATAAGTGTCCTGGTTTTGCTTCTCTAAGGAACCCTGTCTAATACAGTGATCATATCATGAGAAGGTCTCATACAGTGCCACATTCTTAGAGAAAACAGTTCTTAGACTGAGGTAAGATTTAAGAAGAGACCCAAAGGTAATCTGCTTCCTTGATACATTTGTATATAAATACATATATAGATAAATACACACATATGTATATATGTACATATATACATATATTTATGTTTTCTTCTTTCCTCATTTTCCTTTTCCCTCCTGCTCCACTATTGTGTACCCAGCATTCACATCTCAGTAATTCTTGTCAGATAAAACTGTGCCTTCCTTGTCATTAGTTTTAGAATATTTACTATTGCCCTGTACCTGTAATTGTTGGCTCCCCACTAAAACCCTGCTCCTCCATATCCCCTAGGACCAGTCTTGCCAAACTCTGTCTCTGTCAGATTGCTTATCTGTCTATCTTGTATAGATAAACACTGCAAAAAAAAGCCCCAAACAAAAATATACAGATAGTTTCAAGACTAATAGGGTCCTGGCATAGAGCAGATGAATATCTCTCTGTTAAATAGAGAGAAGGACATGTTGTAAACCATAACTCCAGCCCCCTTTTCTTCTGGAACTGCATATCCTAGGTCCATTTGCGTAGCAGTTCGTACACCCTTTTAGTCTTCAGCATTCCTGTCCAAAGATGAGCATCCTAAATGCCCTCAATGCTATTTCTGCAGTTGGGGACGGTTAGATGTAGTGCTGCCATCTCCACCCCTTCCCCTCCCCAGTTGTCTGTAGACATTCTGCTTATGTGGTATCAAATGCTGCCTCGGAGTCCGAAGTCTGAGATCGAACGTTTGGGACTTCATTTCCATGACTCGGTTGATGCACACTCCTCTTGATTTGACCGCATGGTGCAGGCTAGACTGGCTGCTTTCGGGAGCTGTATCTCAGATGTGTCCCCTGCAGCAGCTGCTCCCTAGATGTCAGTGCTGCCAAATAAAAGATAGCATTCCTCTGAATACTGATGCACTATCATCTAGTTGATGCGAAACCATAGGACCCTGAAGGACAGGGTAGAACAACCCCCCATGTGTTTCTGAAACATCAGCCCCATATTTTCTGCACCGAGTGGCTGGTGCATTCTAACTGTTGACCATGGAGTTAGCAGCCCAAGACACAGATAGCTCTCAGGGCTCCTAAAATAAGTCAGGCAGAAAAGCAGTAGCAACGTGCACATATCTTTAAAGTCCAATTTCTCATCTCAGATTTTATATTGCCTTTACATGTGAGACATAATGTAAGTTTAAGCTTACAATTATATGAAGAGTACAATAGGAATGAAAGAGTAAAAATGTTCAAGAAAAAACAAAAAGGTATGAGCCACTCAAAAGTAAATTATTGTTGTTAGGTGTCAGCAAGTCATTCTCAACTTACATCAACCTATATATAATAAAAGGAAACATTACCGTGTCCTGCACTAACCTCACAAATGTTCTGTCTGAGTGCATTGTTGTAGCCATTATGTCAGTACATATCCTGGGACATTTTTCTCTTTTTCTTAACCCATTACAAGTAGGTGTTTTTTTCCATAAGTATATAGAACCACTATATCAGTTTCTTAAGTCTTTTGTAGCAAGATCCTAAGACTGTTGCAATAAAATACAAAACACAGGACTTATGTCCTCACTGTTCAATAGGCTTAAAGTCTGAATCAATGTGTTAGCCTTAGTGATTTCTTCTGAAGTTTTGAGGAATAATCTATTTCATGCCTTTCTCCCAGGTTAAAAAAACAGTTTATTGATATATAATTCCTCTAACATCCAATTGAAACAGTACAATCATATTAAGAAGACTTGTACAATGATCAACTATAGAACATTTTCTTCTGTTTTGTACTTGTTATTAGCTCCTCTCATCCTTCCAATCCCTTACCACAATCCCAAATTAACATTAACCTAGTTATTCTCTCTATGGATTTCTATATCCTGGATTTCATATCTAGAAACATAAAGTAAAATAGAAAAAACGCAACAGCAACAAAGTAAACTGAGAAGAGTAAGTGACAAAGTAAAACAGAGAAAACCTCAACTGAAAAGAAAGTAGAAAACATTAAAAACAATAATAGATTAAAAATAGACCATGCAGGAAATCAAAGGATACAGTGCTCAATTTTAATATAGATGCATTTCCAGTTATCCACTTTTCAATTATGTTAGGTAGGATTGTCAAAAGCAAAAAAAAAAAAATCCAGTGACACTCACTTATGTATAAGAATGAACTTTATATCAAGAAGTAATTATAGAGCTTGCTTCGGCAGTACATACACTAAAGAAGTAATTGTATATCAAGAAGTCATCTTTTAACTAGCTTGAATAGTCAAGTTAGGCCTGATAATCTATTTCCAAAAATCTGCCAGCGGGAAAAAAAAAGTATGGATCATAATGGGCCCTTCTTAATCCATCTCAAATCCATAAGTCTGATGCAAATCCACAAATCTCTCTTCAGTGTCACGTGGCAGCAGATGAAGACACAAAAAGTCAATGTGGAAAACAGGAAGATCACAGTCCAATGGATGTAGGATCACATGGATTCAAGGTCAGCAGCAAAGAGATCTCGATCTCCCATTATCAGACACAACTTTCTGTAAATCAGGTGTTCACAATCTAAAATCGGATACCCTTCTTTGGAATGGACTTTTTAAAGAGTTCTTGGATCACACAGGCTGGTGTGCTTCTTCTTTTTTGAAAACAAGACCCCATGCACTTTTTTATTCTTTTCTGAAATCTGGACATCATACTTTCCTGACCACACTTTGCTGTATAGCACCTATATCTTTAATGATCTCTTCATGGGAGTGAACATCAGGCAGAACCATGTCATAGAATTAGTTTTTCTGATTGGAGCAAGAATTAAGTATGAGCGCCAATCTATTCATATACCTGTGGTTTATATATGTCTCTGGTTCATTTTGGAGACATTATTACCATTTTTTGCTAGAGAACATTATGAATCATCTCAAGTCCATAAGTCTGATGCAAATCAGACCCCTGGGTCACACATTAATTCTACTGAGCATGTAATTAACTTAGCAAATAATATAAGATTTATTTATTTCACCACATCTTTTTATGGGGAGGCATACATACATATCATTGCATAGTTCAATTGCATTAGTAGTATTGCACAATTGATATCAACTCATTTTCAAACATTCTCCTTAACTCCTTGATATAGTTTCTCTTTTACCCCTTGCCTTCCCCCAGTATACCCCCCAAGAACTTTTATTTTATTTGTTGTATTTCTATGCTCATCAATTCTGGGTTTCATATACAGAAAACTGAAAAACATCACAAAAATCCAATATGGCTCTTCCCAATGACAAGATACATCAAAACTAAATCCCAATATGAAGAAAAACAAACAAACAAAAAATGTTGGAAAACTCTCTCAAGTCCAATGTGTATGGGAGGCATCAGCTGACAAGTTTGAAAAAGCAGCATTGGACCCATGTAGGCTCACTAAATATTGAAATACCTGAATGATTTACATTGTACAGAATTAATTCTTTCATGCTTGGACATTATTTATACAAACAAAGGGAGATTATTGTCAGGGAAAGTATAGAACTTAAAACAATGTAAGTTGACAGAAAATATACAAGTATTGCCCAGCTGCATGAATTGTTTATTTGTACAGATTAAACTCCCTCGTGACTGGGCACTATTTACATAAATAATGGGTCCTGATGATAGGGCAAAACTTAAAAATTGTTAATTCATATCAGTAGAACCATGTCTACCAGATTAGTACATGTCATAGTAAAGTAAGAAAAGCATTAAAGTAACATGTGCGTATATATAATTTACATTATGTATATAATTTATATTTTTTATTCCAGAGCCCCTATTCATGGAGCCCTTTCAAGGCAAGTGATCTGAACAGAAGTCTGATGAATGCTAGTTCTATAACTTTAGAATAACAATCATTTGTTTTTTCTCACAGGTATTTTCAGCCTTACGTCCAGGGGCTAAAGAAGAATTCAATGTGGAAACCCCAATATGTGAATTGGGCTTTATATTTTTTTCCTAGCTTTTGGGAATTTCAAGTTTTCTTTGGCTTGCAGGTACAGCACTACCTAGTGTTCTGCCTCTGTTTCCCTGTATCTGTGTTATTTATGCTTTTTGCATAAAGACAGTAGGATGTAGATGGAATTAGAGTTTAGGCTATCCAGCTGATAGCAACATCCAAGAACCTATTTCTAGCAGTCACTCTAACAGGTCCCAGAGATTTAGAATTAAAACATATATTTTGGGAGAGAAGACAAATTAATTGCAATAGGTAATAATTAAAGTTATTTATTATTTTCTTAAACTAACTTCTAGACTAGATTCACAAAGTAATGGGACAATGACCTATAACATATAATGAGATATATGCAACTACCAAGCTGCCCTCATTGTTCCCCGACTATGTCTCTCCCCTCTAATCATCCCATTTAACCTTCCCAGATAACACTAGCACAGATAATCCAAAGAGAGGTAAGGAGAAGAGTAGAATTAACTCACTAGCACAATCTCCTTAAGTATTCATTTTGCAAATATGTGTGTATAACTTGAAGCAAAATTGTTGATTCTTGTCCTAGTTACAAAGGCAACAAAACAAAACCAATAGTTGTTCACTCATTTATGACTCACTGTAACCTTATAAAACAGAGTAAAATTGTTTTCTGGTATCCTCTAGGCTGTAGTTTTTTAAAAAAATTTTTAGGACATCACTGCTTGGGTAGTGGGAATAGGAGGCCCAGCCTTTGCCCCTGTGGAGCTGGAATTGAAGCTCCATCCCAGTGGGCCGCAGTCCCACGCACAACCACTATGCCACCGGGGCTCAGCCTAAGCTGTAGTTTTTTATGAAACCTGCCAAAATGATTTTCCATAGCTTAATGCTGCTACTGGGTTCAAGCCTTGACTATTGGTTAGCTGAGCGTTTAGCCCTTATGAAACACAGCCTCAATGGTTTCCTAGGCAGAAATTATAACTGTCTCTTCTAAACACACTCACTGGCTACTATCCCTTCTTCCTCCCTCAATGTTCTTCCATCCATTTCACAGTCAGAAGCGATCTCATATTGTGAGTAGCAAACAAGAAGAACGTGCTTGCAAAACAGTAACAGGAAAAGAGACTCCTTTTGCCATTCGTGGGGCACTGGCTACTACTTCTGTCTGGGTCTAATCTAAGGGCATGTATGAGGTGCACTTTGGGAAACCAATCCATTAGGGGAACAAAATGGGTTCCAAAGAGGTTCCTGGCTTGAGCTGCAGTTGCTTTAGGCCAATTCCATGTTTTAGTGGCTAAAACAAGAACTCTTATTGACTAGTAACTTGTTTTGGGCTTGCGAGGAATTTCAGCATAGAAATAAACCTTCATGCTCTGTCCAACCGCTACATTTAAACTTAATGGACTTTAACTTGTTGTCTGCCTCAGGATAATTGGAACCACTGCCTTGGGAATGGAGGTGGGGAGGCTCAGCTTAGCTGCTAGATTCAGGCTGCAGTCCCCCCGCCACTTGGCCAGGAGGAATTTGGCCACATTTGTCTTGCAGACAGTTTTTCGGTGCAAGCATTTAGAATAGACCTGGGGCATCAGAATTTCCCCAGGTCACAAATTTCTCTCTCCTGTTTCAGCAAAGTCGTTCATTTGTTCACATGTTGAGTTGAGATAGAATTATAATTTACTTCTTTCAATCCCAAAAGTTTCAAATTGGTGACTTGAAAATGAAGCAGAACAACCAGAAAAGATTGCACTCGGCAGACCATTTTTATTCTTTGCTTTCTGGGAGTCAATTTTAACTCAAGCAAACATCTTAATTTGGGGACATATTTGAAAGGGATACCTGCAATCATTCAACTTCATTTTTTTTCTATCATGCTCCTTCCTTATTGGTACATGCAGAGTAGTTTAAGGTAAGTTAAGGTAAAAGAGCTCTGGGGATAGGGTAGTTAAGTCCTCAGTTACTAAGCAATATCTCAGAGGTTTAAGTCTACCCGTTCTTCTACAGAAGAACAATATGGTGGTCTTGGAAATGCTGTGGGGGCCATTCCACACTGTAGGGTTGGAATCTACTCAATATCAATATTTGGCAAGAGTAAGGTAACTAAATCAAGCTAAATGAATTAACTGAGTTACAAGATATAGAACAGGCTATCAGTTGTCCTTCTTAGGGCCATATCACTACAGAAATCATTAACTTCTCAATTCCAATATGTGAATTTTAAATCTCTTAATTTTTTCGATGTTGCTATTTTAAATTACTGTGAGAATACTTTCTTTCAGTAGAATGAATACCAGATTAGTCCCAAGGAAATCATTGGTGTTATAGTGGCTGCATATTGGTCTGCTCACCACAAGGTCAGTAGTTCGAATCCATGAACAGGAGAAACAACTACTCTGACTACTTTGGTAAAGAGTTACAGGCTCAGAAATGAGCAGCACCCATTCTATCCTTACTATAAGTTAGCATCAACTTGATTGCAGGGAGTTTGTTCTTTGTTTGCTTTGAGAGCTCCAAGGAGTTGGAGATTAAAGATGTCCCAGATATCCAATTCTTCTGAGATGCTATTCTGCTAAACTTCTTCCTTACCTCTCTTCTGAGAAAATTTGCTTACTTGCCTGGGTTCTTTGATTCACTGCAAGGTTCCATAGAAACTTGAAAACTTTAAGGAGATGTGCTATGTGGTGGTGGTGGCTGTTTCTTGACAAATCAGGACTTAAGAGAGATGTGAGCCAAATGGCTCCTGAGACAGAAGACACAAATGTCCAAAAATCAAAACATGTCCAATTATTTCTAGGAAAGCTCAGTCCATGAGTTCAGGTCTGACTTTGCAGGTGATATGTGAAAGAATTGTACAGGGGAACCAACATACATAACTCATCCATGGAAACCAAAGGAGGGGGTCTTAAACTACTCTGATCTCTTTCTTTAAAATAATTTTATTGAGGACACATTTGACTCATCAAAATTCATACAAACATCCATTGTATCAAGCACATTTGTACATTTGTTGCACTCACCATTCTCAAAATATTTGCTTTCTACTTGAGCCCTTGGTATCAGCTCTTCATCTTAAAAAAGTCTTAAAGATGGCCCCAAGGAAACAAAGTGGACAAATCTTGTAAACTATTATCCTATATATTAGTAAAGGTGAGAAAGCCCTCCAAAATGGACTTATAGTCACAGACTATAATCAAGACATAAAGTCCAGAATAATAATACAGTCATCCAACTTAATTTATTCCAAATTCATGATTGAACACTGAAAAGTTCAAGAGCCGAGCATATTTCCCCATAATACATTAAAAAAAACAAATAATGTGTTCTGAGGCTAAAACTTAAACATATAAATTCACTTTTCCAGAATTTTAAATCACTATTGAACCTTGCAGTCTTCTGGCATGTCAATATTTCCATTGAGTTTTTTTCTGATTTATACAAATTAGCAGTAACTTTTTGCCTCCCTAAGGGTTCTTTGGTCTGGGTTCTTTGCTTTTTAGTTAATGATTTCACACCTTTCACTACTTTAGTTGCTTTAATCAATACCCCCCTCCCAAAATATTTAAAATTGCCACTTTGCCATCTTCTAGTCAGTTGTTTAATCAGACAAGCAGTGACAGGATTCAATTTTTGCAGTGAGTTCATTCTTTAACTCTATTGTGGTTCTCACAATTTATCTCTTAGCTATATGCTGGAATCACTCATTTTCTTGAGAGCTATGGTTATTATTTTTGCACATATCATGGAAAAAACACAAGGGTGGATGTTTTAATGCACTAAGACAAGTAGCATATGTTGCCAAAGAACAGTACTTAGAGTAGACCCAACTGTCACCCTTTTCTGTCTGTGTTAAGATGCTACTAGTGACTCGTTCTCAGCCTATACTGTGTTTTTTCAAGTCAGGTTTCTGGTTCAACCATTGAGAAAAGTTATGAATACGGAGCAGTTTCTTTTTTATGAACTTTTAAAGTTCAAGGTGGGACCTGTTTAATAGCCAAGGTATTACTATATATCACATTAGAAATTATGGCTAACACAACTGTAATAATTAGCAAAATTCAATTACTCCAACTTAATTTCAAGTATTTGCCTTCAAATATCTTATGACTCAAAATACAGTGAAAAATGATGGAATCCGGTAGGCATAAGAAATAAAGAAATGCATGGACTTGCAAAAGTATTGCAAAAACAAAAAAAAAGTAAAACATTCCCGAAGCAACCTAGGGTTCAGTAAATGCTGGACGCTCACTTCAACTCGACTTCTGTGATGGTGTTTTAGTTTCAAATAGACCACTTACATCAGGTCCAGAGGTACAAAGTATCACATGGCTAATTATAGGAAGAGCAATGAATTTGAGCTGGCTCAGGAACACTTAACAGCAAGACTGTGATTATTGAGTGCATTTGAAGATGATTTATCAGTGTTTAGCATTGAATAATCATTTGAATATCTACTAGCTATTAAAAAGATCAGAGAGATATCTTGAAATGTCCTTTCTGATGGGGAATGCAATTTCATTCCTAACAACTCTGTCATTTCCAGTATAATTAAAACATATATATGACTTCCTAAATCAAAATGGCCAATAAAAATCCATTTCAGCTGACATTATGCACTTCATCTCATTTTTGACAACGTCCAAGTTCATACTTCAGACATTCCAAGTTCCAATTATTAATCATGCTTACAGAGATAACCTCTCCTTGTGAGTCATACCCTATGACTCAAATGAAGGGCTTGAAGGCTTCTCAGTCATCAAGGTTGGGTCTACTTCATGAAGTTAGCTCTTCCTCAGTCGTGTTTTGAGTACCTTCCAAACTGAGTGGATCATCTTTTCCCGCTACCTCTGATAAAGTTCTGCTACTGTTCATCTGTTCATGAAATTTTCAGTACCTGGCAGTATTTTGCGGCTGTGCACAAGGTTTTTATCGGCGCATCACCCTGAAGTGGGCCGCTAATTCCGTCTTGACAGTCTGCTCATCCTCTGGAAGCTCTGCGGAGCCCTGTTCCCTTTAAGTGTTCCTTCTGGTGGCTGCCATGTACGTCAGAACCCCCATAGAAGCCACCACAGTACGACAAGCTGACAATGTTTCTGAGCAGGAATTCTGCCCTTTAATTTTTAAACGAGGATGCAGAAAAACAGACATATGAAATAAGCTATTCAAAGTCTATTCTGTGCTGTAGAGAATTGCGATCTCTAAGTATCTACTTGATGAATATCATAAACTGTAATATTATGTATGATTAATGTGTCCCAGGTTCTTTTCTAGTGTTTAAATTTGCTATCTTTTTTTATGTTAAAACTATTTTTGCTTCTTTTCATATGGGGTCATAATCACATAAATCAATAATATTATTTGGGATTATTCCTATGTTCACTCTTTTATATTGCAAGAACAATCACTTTGCTACTCTTCTGAAATTTTATTTTATTTTATTTTTCAGCACCTAATAATGCAATGACATAAATTTATTTTAATATGTAAATGTATTAAAATTGAGCTTTTTTTTTTTGGCATCACTGCCCTCAGGTGGTGGGAGTAGGAGGCCCAGCCTTTGCTCTGTGGAGCTGGAATTGAACCTCCATCCTAGTGGGCCACAGTCCCATGCACAACCACTATGCCACTAGGGCACAGCCCAAAATTGAGCTTTTTAAATGTGTAGTACATCGATAGTATTTATTGAATATTCCACTTTACTGATTTTAAATGCTATGATATTGTCATAAAAACTCAGATGTGTAATTTTTTGTCTAATTACTTACGTTTATCATTTGTAGTAGTATCAATAATACATGGTATTAAATATATTCTTAAGAAAAATCATTGTGAGGTTTTATATATTATTACTGAATTATATTTATTATTTAAAGATGATATTTTAAAAAATTCTTACATTCTAACTTTTTAATTTAGAAGCATGGTCAATTGCTCTGCATTTAAATCTTTGAAATAACTTTTAGTGAATTTCTCCAGTTTCTACTATGACAACTATTGTATACCATTTTATGTGATTTTTTTGGTTGCAAATTAAAGGTTTTTCTTTATATTTTACAGGTATGTGTTCTGTTTAAACACAGGAATTCTTATGAAACCTATATTTTATCTTTCTATAAGTTCATGTGACACATACCTGTGGTTGAAGCATATATCCTTTCCTAAAATAATTAGTTGAGTAAGCATATTTAACATTCCTTGAAAGAATATTAACAAAAAATGTGTTTCTGAGAGAGGTTCTCATTGTACAAATACCTCTCATAACCATTCACTTTCTTCCTTAAGTCATAAGTGTTATATAAACTAATTTTCTGCCAATGAAGTAAATAAGATCAAATTTAAACTAATATTTGCTGACTATATAATCATCAAAATAACTTACATCTGTATCTTAAAAAAATAATATTTAGTCAGACTGTCCTTCCTGTCTGCACATCAGGTCCCTGGTGCATAACTTACTGCCACTAGATCAATTCAGACTCGTAGAGCTCCTGTAAGGCAGAATAGAAGGGTTCTTTTGGGTTATCAAAGTTTTAGATCTTTGAACAAAGCAGATTGCTTTATTTTCCTCCTACAGAATAACTGGTGGATTCAAACCCCGACCTTTAGTTTCAGCCAACATGTAAACCTACAGTGCCACCCGAGAAGCTTTTCTGTTGATATAGTGGGTCATTTCTGCTCACTGGAAGGCCAGCTGTTTGGATCTATGCATACCTCCACAGGAAACAGTGGATGCACTCTGCTTCTGTAACGACTGAAAGGACCAGAAGTTCCTGGGAATTGTTTCACTCTGTGCTACCGGGTCACTGAGTTGGAATTGACTTAATGGTTGGAGAGGTTAGTGGAGAATGAGAAGGTAACAATAATAACTACAAGAAAGTATGAGATGTTCTAAAATTAATTATGGTGATGATTGCATAATGCTTATTATGATTGAACTATTTGATAGCATAATATATCAATTACATGCCATTGAACTATTTTAAATAAGAACTTATGGTATTTTCATATACTTTCTGCTTGTCTTCTCTCTCACCAAATAGTTACCTTTGAGAAAGAGTAGACATGTTGCTTTACAGCCTATGTTTTTATCCAACATTTTGTAATGCATTTCTGCCAATGTCAATAAATATTCTTCAAATCTCCAAATAAACAAATAAGTAAAACTTTAATTTAATCAAAATGGTATATGAAGTGTCATACACAGGTAACAGTGATGGCAAATGTGCACTGCACCACATATAAGATTTTTCTCATTCCAAACTGTTTCTTTTATTTTTATTTTTATTTTAGTTTTTTAGGCATCACTGCCCTCTGGTGGTGGGAGTAGGAGGCCCAGTCTTTGCTCCTGTGAGCTGGAATTGAACCTCCATCCCAAGACTCTTTCTTTTAATCAACTGTCTCAAAAATGAGTATGTTTTTGTTTACCTTTTGTTCAGAAAGACTAGCAAATACCACATCCAGGCTTCAGCCAAGATGGAAGAGCTAATCTTGTCCTTCACAAGTTAAAAATTATTTGAGTCATAAATATATTTATACAAACAAGTGAAATGATCATTATCTGTATAAAAGCCTTTAAAATTTTTCCATTTTGCTTCCGAGCCACATGTATGCATGTCAAAGTTGCATGTGACTCATGAGCCATAAGTTGCCAACTCCTTCCCTAGACTATTGGTTGGCTTAGTGTTCATATTTGGACACACTTATCCTAAGAGAGAGCTTGTTAGTGAAAAGCACTTACTCCCCCACCCCCCAGTGCTTCCTGGCACCTTTGGTGTAAATTTCCTGATTCCCATTACTTGTATGAGTCCTTGTTTTTCTGTCCCTCGTTTTCAAGTAAATATGTCATTTATCTAAACTTAGAAGATACAACTAACCTTATTTTAACTTGCCATTAGATTTAACGTATTTTAGATAATTTAATTTCAAATGCTGTTTGTCGAGAAGATTGAAAACAAGCTGCAATGTAATTTTTCATAGAAAACATATGATCATTTGCAGCAGTTCATTAATAATATTATCACAATAAATCATGTTACTGGGTCTTAAATTGGTCATGGATAGAATATCAAATCAGTTGATTTAACAAGTAGCATGCACATAAAATGTAAATTCTTAAATTAAAAAGCCAAACTCTTTGCTAATGAGTTGATTCTAACTCGCAGCCACCTTTTAAGAGAGGCTAGAACTGTGGTTTCCCAAATTAACTCTTGACAGCTGCAGATAGTCTTGTCTTTCTCCCACAGATTTCCTAGTAGTTTCCAACGGCTGACCTTGTGGTAAGCAACCCAATGCATAACCAATGCAGCAACAGGGATCCTTTTACATCCAATATCAGTACTGTCTACTCAGTAAAAAGAAACCAACCAGACTTTCAAATATACAACATCCCAACAGATATGTAAGTAAACAAACTTAAATGCAGAATTAATGCAGAATCAATATTAGCTTTTTTTGTTATACAAACTTAAGACAGTACAAATAAAGGCATATTTCGATACACCAATGTGTATTCATGAATCCTTTGAGTCTCTGAATAACGATATAAAAGTAAACCAAGGGGCTGAGCCCCAGAGGCGTAATGGTTGTGCACGGGACTGCGGCCCACTGGGATGGAGGTTCAATTCCAGCTCCACAGGAGCAAAGGCTGGGCCTCCTACTCCCACCACCAGAGGGCAATGATACCTTAAAAAAAATTAAATAAATTAAAAAAAATAAACCATGCTCACCGCCATCCAGCTGAAGTTGACTCATAGCAGCTCAAGAAGATGGCAGCGCAAGAAGACGGGGTGTATACAGCTCCCCCTGTGGGTTTTCTCACATTAATTTTTTGGGGGCATCACTGCCCTCTGGTGGTGGGAGTAGGAGACCCAGCCTTTGCTTCTGTAAGTTGGAATTGAACCTCCATACCATTGGGCCGCAGTCCTGCGCACAACCACTACACCACCGGAGTTCAGCCCTCAAACTAATTTTTTTATAGTAGTAGAAAATCCTGTTTCACATAATCTTCATTATAATTATGGTGTGATTATTGTTTTTTTTTAATTGGCCAAGTTAGTTAATACATTGTGTTTGGGTAAAAAAGTCATAATTTTCAAACATATATTTACTTATCTAAACATTTAAAATTACTAAGGAGAATGAATGATTTCAATCTCAAAAGGTTATTTCTTTTCTTTTCAAATAAAAATTCTTAAAGGAATATACATGAAATAATACCAAATGTCTATGTAGGTGTTTTCTATTAAATAATTTATTCTGTTAATTGATATTATTTAGAGCACACACAGGATACATGCTCCAGTTTAACAGTTTCTTTGTTTACAATAGAGGGACAATGTTTACATTCCTTGAGTTATACAACCTTTCTTAACCTCTTTTTCTAAATTGTTACTCTTCTATTTACATAAATCCTCTGCCTCTTAATTTTCTTATCTAAACTTTTAGTTTGATGTTGTCTTCTTTGTCCCTTATAGATGGCTCTTTATAGAGAATAATGCACAAGGTTGATATTGTTATGGCTTAATCTAAACTATTATTTATCTTTAAGATGATTTTAGGGTTAAATTTTTGTTTGACATATAAAAACTACCCAGGACAATAGTTTTTGTGTTTATCTAGCTCCACAGATTCATGAAGGAGGGGTCATCTTAAATTTCAATTCTGTTCTACATCTCCTTACACCCACCTCTTGGTTATGGTTATTCTACAGACTCTGTTATCAAACTCTTCAGTAATTGTAGCTGGGCACCATTCAGTTCGTCTGACCTCATGACAAAACAGATAGGGTATCCTTGGAAGCAATCAGCCACACTGTCCGTTTCCTCCTACTAGCCTGGACTTCATTCTCGTAAAAATAAATGATCTTATTGCATTTAGATTGTGGACATAAGATTCATAAGATGTGTGCTATTGCATTGCACTTATGTGAAAAAAGAATGTCGAAGATGTAAAAAAGTAATTTTAGAGATCTTGACAGATAGTTAATTTTAAATTTTGATTTAATGATGAATTTATTGCTAAATGAAAATATTACCTCCACTTCTTATATATTCTTTCCAATTTATGGCAAGTACCAACAACAGCTCACTCCTAAAACTGCGTCCTTTTGCTTCCCTTGCGTGTATGCTTATCCTGGGAACAGAAGCTTATGAGAGAGTGATGAGCACAGATTTATAATCAACAATCTTAAAGGTCATCACATACTCAGATCAACTGAAGCATAACATGAAAAGTCCAAGTAATAAATTAAAATTTTCATTAAAAAAGAAAGGTCAGATCTCTGAATAAAAGGTTTCACAGGTATTATTACTTTTGTCCATATTAACAGAAATAAAAATGAACAATGTTGATGAGTTTGGGGAATATCTAACAGAGAGTATGATAATATAGATGACTGAAAATTCAGATGACTTCAAATAAATGTAAGCATAATCTTCCAGAAAATATTAACATTTAATGGGATTCAGAAATCTAAAATTTAGGAGAGTATATTCTAGTGTTATATTCGAAGTTGAAAAAATAGGATTCTATGTAAAAAATCTGTTATATATTGTGATAAGAGGTATATATTCATACTGCAGAGAATTTTATTTTATTTTATTTCATAAAATAAGCATGTATATAAAGAAAATTAAAGTGTATTGTAGAACCTCTGATAACATTTTTATAATATATGTGTAAAGCAATGACTTGCGAATAATTGAAAGCTTAGTTCATTTGTTCCCAACAAAAATGAATGGGCTTTCATTCCAATATTGAAGTAAAACCAAGTGAAAAAGAAATATAGTGATATAGTCAGATACATAAATGGAAATAAGTTTTGATGATGATAAGTACACCTCTATGTAGGTATAGGTATAGATATACAAAAGAGTTGGAGATAAGATAAAGGAATCGATATACATGTATGTGTATATAGATACACACATATACACATGTATTTATAAAAGTGGCTTGCTTGTAATTTATGCTTTAATTTAGGCATAATTGCTACAATAAGTATATTACTCCCTATGTTTGATCATTATCGGAAAAGAGACACAACTAGTTCTATTGCATATATGTAATCACTTCAAATTGTTATTCTCTAGAATTGTCTCCCTCCCTTAATATGTTTATTTTGGGGGAAAGTATCAGCACCCAAAAAGTTGGGTCAATTAGTTCATTTTATTTGTGACTGTGAGAGAATGACAAAGAGGTGCCACTGTAGTGCCTTTTCCTCTTTTTATAGGACAAATTTTTCCAGTAGGCATATGAAAACATCTGCTGTAAGTGCTTGTCCTGCACTTGACCAGAGAGAAGACTTGACCAGTCTATAGATGCTCATTTTACGTAACTAGCACCCATATCAAACACTCCTTTTTCGGCTTTAGGAAGGCAAAATGATCTGCTTGGTGTAGCAAGGATTGCAGTTCAGTTAGTTTCCTCATGTATTTAATGTAGCATTAAGCGGTCTTTTTATTTTTCATTCAAACTCATGGTGATTCTACGTAAAGGCTCATTCATCAGCAAAAGTAAAGAGATAAAACATAAAATACCACAATTTTGGATTCTACCTTGAGCAAGAAAATTTACTTTTATTCGATTTTTTACCTCATTCATTACATATGACTTTAAACAGTAGTAATTCTGAAATTTTAATTTTGTATTCCTGCTTAATTGAACACAATGTAAACTTTTTTCCATATAAATAATCTTATAAAACATTACTCTCAGAAATATACAACATTTCATCACACATTTTAACTAACTACAGATAAATAAACCTGATTATGCATTTATATGAACTGAAATGCTGGTAGCAATGCATTTTTACTTATAGATTTAAGTTTTTTAAAAAAAACAGCATAATTATTTAGAGAGAAGCTATAACTTAGACAGACAGTTAGACAGATAAGGGAAGAAACGCCATCTTTAGTATTAAGAACTGTGTGACCTGGAACAAGTTCTTTAAATTTTCAGCATCTCAACTTTCTCATTTATCAAACTGATTATTCTAATAAATGTCATTAAATAACTATCAGGATTAGAGATAAAAGTTAGTGTACCATAGTAAGCTCTAACCATAAAGTAGTTCTGCTACATAT
This sequence comes from Nesogale talazaci, assembly GCA_004026705.1. Taxonomy (NCBI): domain Eukaryota; kingdom Metazoa; phylum Chordata; class Mammalia; order Afrosoricida; family Tenrecidae; genus Nesogale; species Nesogale talazaci. Next base: position 150,175 of record PVJH01001605.1, on the reverse strand, counting down.
TGCCACAGTGAATTGCTCAATAGTAATAAAAATATACTACAAAATTCATATACTTATTCTGTGCAGAAATAAAAATCAACCACAATTGATCAATAAGTGTTTCATTTGGTTGTAATAGGAAAATAAAAATGTATATATCTTATCCTGTGAATTATTTTTTTTTCTCATTTTAAATATAGCCTGGGGTAGGACTATCATGAGTGTTTTTGATTTTATGTTAAAAGTCTGATCTCTTTTTCCCCATAACCTTCAGTAACTGTTCAGTTTAAAATCTAATGTGTATTGCACAGACGAATAATCTGATTCAATAAACAGCTACTTAGTGTAAATAATTATCCCTTGAAAGTGTATGGAATTTAGGCATCATTTCACAACCAATGTTGTGTATAGATTTAAGGCCTTTTAATTTTATCCTACTTTTTCATAGCAAATATTTTTAGAAAGTTTCTCACAATTAAATGTATAGCACACAAAATCTCCTAGACAGTCTACTGAAAAAATAGAGATAATTTTACTGTCTACCATGGGTCATTACTCTACAATTTAGTGCTTTAAGGTTATTAAAATATTTTGTTTTATACCATCAACCATAGAAAGCATTATTCTATTGAGAAAAATACTTTGTTGATCTCCAGAGATTAGAGTTGTAATGAAGTAATATGAGTTTTTCTCACTTAAAAAATGACTGTAGGGAGTCACTCGGTGACACAAACAACTAGTGGATTGGTCACTAACTGAAAATGTATAGATCATAGCCCAACACATTAGCACTATGCCATCAGGATTCCCCAAACCAGAAGTTTCTACAAACCCACCTTGAAATGTCTTAGAAAAAAGTCAGAGGGTTTGCATTTGAAAACTCACAACTGTACTAGTCCGATGGAGTAAAACAAAATCTCTACTGTAACACAGGGGATCCTCATAAATCAGATATGATATGCCAACTACAGGGTAGCTTTTCAAAATTACCTTCACACTCTTGAGAAACACAGATAACTGAAATAAGTAAGCAAAAATTAATAAGGCAATTTTTAATTTTGCTTAACATAATTAATGAAATAAACATTTTGATGTGTCAGGAAATAACTCAAGGCTTAGTGAGAAGTATCTTCTCCAAGATGTTTATATTAATGCAGGCCTTCACAAGAGAGAATGGAAAATGAAGAAGGAATGAAGGAATGGTTTTGATTTGAGTAGAAAAACAAACATGATTAAAGTACAGTGATTAAAAAAAAGTATAGTGATTAAGAGAATTGTAGAATGTGAAATTGGAACATAAACACCATGAAATACTATAAACATTGTTGACAATAGTAAATAGTTTGCATTTTATCCTGTTTTCAATGGAAAGTTATGGACATTTGTAAACCAGTAGCCTTGCATTGATATGTTTTGTACACTTATTACATTACTCTTGCTGTTCTGTTCTAGCAGTCCATGGAATCATGTAGTCTAAGGAAACAGCTGTTAGGTATTTGAAGGATTTCTTGTTTTTTTGCAATTGTGGAACAAAATATCTTTAAAGTATTGGAAAGAAAATATGCAATATTCAGAACTCAGTTGAACATGACCCAAGCAATACTGTTTTCAATCTCATTATATTTGAAAACTAAATACTGAATAAGGAATATCAATGAAGAATCAATGCCAACAATTTATGGTGTTGGTCAAAAAATTAATTGTACCTTAGATTGCCAGAAGAACAAACAATTATGCTATAGGGACATGGCCAGAATGCTCATTAGATGTGAGAGGGGCAAGATTTCCCCTCATTCACTTTGGAAACATAATCAGGAGTGAGTAGTCAAGTTGTCAGCATGCCCCAGTCTCTGGAGAAGGATATCGTGATTGGTAGAGAATCAACACAAAGAGAAAGCTCCATAATAAAATGAATTGGAACAATGTTTGCAAAAATGGACACAAAATTAATAGCTATTGTGAAGAAGGCATAGGGCTACCAAGCAGGCTTTTATTCTGTTGTAACACACAGTTGGACCAGAGTCACCAAACTTAACAACAATAATCTATTCACCTAGTAGGTAGGACTCTGGCAGTCCTGTACGCTGATGCCAATTTGATTAAGAGTCTTACTTGTCAATCTGGAGCTAGCCAATGAGACCTCTGTGTGGGCATGGCTTTCTCCTGAGATTGCTGGGAAATCTCATGATACTTTTCCCGTGGAGGTGAGAGACCATTAACTCAGTCCCTGCGGGATGCTCTACTGACAAGACAAGATGGCAGCATGCTGATAAACCCTGAGACCTAGAGGAGTTGGAGAAGAGGCCAAATGGTGTTACCCTGATGAAACCAGATCTCTGGGGCCAGAGAAGCCACATGGAAATGCCTGCCAGTGCTGAAATGCTTGGGAGGCCACGGGGAGCCCTGACAGGCCACGGGCCCTGTCAGCACTGAGATGCTTCTACCACCACTGCACCCACTGGCGTGTGATTGTCCTGGCATCATTGCATGTGATTTGTGAATCTGAAGAGGACTAATTAATCGGTATTGAACATAAGGACTAATATCAGACTTATGGACTTGGACTGGAATAGGTTGGGATGCTTTTTCAATGTTCCATTCCTCTTGTATATAAACCTCTCCCTTATATACATATGCATTTTTATGAATCTGTTTCTCTAGTCTACCTGAACTAATACAGACTCAAAGCAATTGAATATAATGATAAGCTGACAAAAATTGCAGTCTTAAGAATTGAGAAACTCAGATATTCTAAGTGAGGACTTTTCTCATTGCTGTTCAGCCAATGCTTACTCACAGTGAGTCTATAATTTTCCAAGGTTATAAATATTTACTGCAACTGCTGTCTCTGCAGTTAGCAGTGCAATATGTAAACCAGTGAGTCTTAACCAGAGTTTCTTAGAAGAGTTTTCTTCCAATACACTCCTAGATGGATCAGTGTCTAATTTGTTGTGCAACATACAACATAGCATAATCAGTTCAGCATCTTAATTCTTGCAATAACTACTTGACAAATACCATCACTAAATATTACCTACCTGTAGAAAATAAACTACTGGAGTCCAAGTGTGTTAGACTTGGTTTTTAGAGAAATAAAACCAGTGACACTCAAATGCATAATATAGAACTTTATGTCAACAACTAATTTTATATCAAGAAAACATTTCAGCCCAGTCTAACTCAAGTCTACCAACCCAATGCTACCTGAAGCCCCATTCAAACTAATGGAGATAAAGGCCAATGCCACAGAAAGGTGAAGCTTCCACAGGAAGACTCCAGACCAGTATGTGCAGAGTCCCATGGCACCAGGGTTAGTGGAATCATGGCAGGGTTCGAGTGGCTCACGGTGCCACTCCTGGGGTCAAACAGAGTCTCAGAAAGAATGAAAGATGGTCATGAGAGGGGAAGAGGATATCTCATTTTTCTTTCTTTTGGAGAAGACCAGACCCCCAGGGAGGCATCATCAGGTTATGGTCTGATTGATAGGTTGGGTTGCACACCTATAAAGTCACATAGGGTAAAATTGCCATAACAACCTATCTGCCACACTGGGTATAAAATCAGGCTACTATTCCATAGGCATTTAAAGCAATATGCTCTCATTGAATTTACAGTATAAATGCAACCAGTGACCATCGTTTAGCCAAATAAGAAATTTGAGCATGGGTAGTAAAGGGGGGAGGGGATTTATATGGTGTAATGCAGTGAATTATTTAAAATGGTTCTTCTAGCCATAGTCATTGTTACTTCCACTAGCCTTTATTTTCCTGATGGATCTGGGAAAGAAAGGGAGGATAAAGTACTCATTGGATAATATGATTCAGCTTTGAGTGATTGCTAATAGGGTTACTTGTAATTCCCATCCTACTGGGTAGAAAATCAGCCATATTGCATATCAGTAAAAGTAGGGGAGTCTTTTGGGCTCTAAGACACCTGCACACTGCACCTGCTTTGGCACTGGAGGAACTTTGGAGAGAGCTTTGACATTGGAGGAACATCAGAGAGGTAGTAAACGCTAAGCGAGGAGCTAAAGCCTGAGACAGATGGCGAACTTCATCCACAGAGGCAGTCAAACGGAGTGGTTCAGCGCAGAGACTGGCATGTGGAATGTGGCATCTCTGGGCAGTTAACTGGAGAAGACGGTATGCTGACCCAAGGAGCTAGAGCTAAAACCATACAGGCCGAGTCTCACAGTGCTTTCTCATTTCCTTAGCATATCTATTGGCAACTCTTTTAGAGGTGGACAAAATTGCCTGAGGAGGTTAGAGGTTAAGCCAAGAGGCTGAGGACTGAAGAGAGGCCTGCTATAGGCATGGCAGTGAAGAAACTCTTTTGACAGAACAACTGTATTTTGAGTATTTTCAATCATATGAATAGTAACTTATTGATTTTTCTCATAAATACCAAAATCATCATGTGAGTTTTATGTTGCCCATTGCAATGTGTGGCAGCGATATAATCTTCTACTGGCTTGAGTGAAGGCCTATCCATCAGGTCATAACCAATGGGGCCTCTGTGGGCATGGTCTTCATCTAAGGATTCTGGAACTTGTGTCTTCCTTACTGGAGGTGAGAGACATTATTTCTCTGTTACACATTCCTGCTGATAAACTACGTGGAGCTATACCGACAGATCCAAGACCCTGGAGCTAGAGGAGCCCTGTGGACACCCCTGCTAATGCTGCGATGTTTCCACAAGACCGTCCAATCACTTCCTGTGTTTGGTGCCATTTCAAGTATTCTGTGAGTCTGAAGAGGAGTTTACAGACCGGTATCAGGCACATGGGCAATTATCAGATTTGATCTGTGCTCAGCTGGGTTGGGATGTTTTCTTATTACACATAACTCTATAATATAAATTTCTCTCATATCTATATCTACATCTATATCTATATACATCTATATATGAGTGTCTATGGATTTGTTTCTCTAGTCAATCCATACGAACACTCATGAATTATTGAAAACAGCCTCAGAAGTAAAAGTATTGTGGGAGAAATAGTAGGGGGCAAAATAGGGGAAAAGATGGGAAGGTAGAGGAATGTCTGACTTCACGTTTTTTACTCCCAGTCTTGGAAGAAGAAAATGTAAAGATGTGAACTACATGTTATTTTTTGGTATACATATAATCAAACGTAGGATTTCTGGTGGCATAGAGCTTATGGTTGGAAACCACCAGCATCTGCACAAGAGAAATACTGGGCTTTCCACTCCCATGAACCATTACAGCCTCGAAAACAGACAGGGAGCCACTATGAATCAGCATCGACTCCAGCCTGATGAGTTTGGTTTGGGGTGTAATCAAATCTAGGTGCAGATCTTAAACTAAGAGATCAGCGTTTGAAGTCATTCAAGTATTTAGGGCATCACCTCCCTAGTTCATGTTTGCCTGGTGGTTTGGATACCAGACTAAGTGACTGAAGGAGGTTCCAAAAAGAAGAGCCTTTTCCATTAGCCACATCTAAAGGGTTGGCTATTGTGCCCTCAAAAAGGCTGTTTTTGTGTTTTAACCTAAACAAACAAGTGCCATATAAACATCCTTGATATTCAAAGGAATTTCAAAAAGTGTTTGGCAACATTCTATTAAATTTTCATTCTTATATTTTTTGTATAGGAAAGGTTTATATTTGACATCAGCCAGCTGGACTTCGTTTAGATAATTTTGATTGGGTTGACAACATTTAAAGTATCACAGGAGCAAGCCAGTTGAACATATTCATTCTCTGTCAGGCCTGATCACATTGTTGACTTTGGTGATGTCAATATCATATAGCTTCTTCTCAGACTGTTTGATCAGGTGCTCGTTGACCTTGACATCCACGATGAACACATCTTCACTCTTTTTCATGGCTGACATGGTGGTCAGGATGAACATAATGAGGGTTCGTGGTCAAACTTGCTTCTCCTAAGAGCGCTTTTCCGAGGGTACTGGAGGATATTTGGACTGCTTTCTTGGTCTGCCTTCCTGGGGTAGTGTAAACAGTTAAAAACACATGGCTGCTAATGGAAACAGATCTGAGGTTTGATTTGCCGCAGGAGATCAAGTAACATACACATGAAAAGTCAGACATTGAATATAGTAGAAAATATAGTTCTACTTTGACATTTGGGGTCACTGTGAGTCTAAACTTATGCAGTGGTTTTAATTTATGATTAATAAATACTTAGTTTTACCATGGGTTTCTGTTTCAAACACACACACACACACACACACACACAAAGAAAGGAAGAAAGAAAGAAAAGCTGAATATACAGACTTCAATTTGACCACCAATGACAATAGAACATACACCTATTACCTCTGTAGCAACAGACCAGTGAATAATTAAACACAATTTCTATAGCAACTGTAAGATGGTGAGGATATGGTCAATAACTACCAGCTTCCCCTTACTTTAACTTTAGAGTCAATCATATAAAATTAAATAGGCTTCCCAACTAAATCACTTAGGAGAGGACACTTCTAGCTTAACTTATTTACTGGGGTACCTTAAAAAATACCATAAATGGATGGCTTTTAAACAACAAATCTTTAGTATGTCACAGTATATTTGATTAGAATCCCAAGTTAAGACATCAGCTTCAGAGAACATTTTTTTGAGGGAAATACATTTTATTGGAAACCTTAAATATTCTTTAGACAGAACACATTTTCAACCAAGGCTCTTGGGTGGCCTATACAGAAAGCAAGCTTTTGAGTGGGGGGGAGATGATGCACAGGGGTCAGTTGGCTCAAAGGACCCCTCCCTTTCAAGAATGCTCTCCAGCCAGTTTACAGCTTTTGCCACAGCCTCCTCAATGGGTCCCACCATCTAGAAGGCCTGCTCAGGGAGATGGTCACATTCACCTCCTAAAATCTGCTGGAATCCTTTGATGGTCTCCTTCAGTGGCACCAGCTTCCTCATGTGGCCCATGAAGACCTCAGCCACCTGGAAGCGCTGTGACAAGAACAGCTGGATTTTCTGTGCCCGGGACACAGTCAACTTGTCTTCCTCAGAAAGCTCATCCATACCCAGGATAGCAAAGATATCCTGGAGGGATTCGTAGTCCTGCAGGATCTTCTGCACCCCACGGGCAACATCAAGCCTGCAGAGAACATTTTTTATCTCTCATCTGTCAACAGCTTTTGGCATTGTAGTCTGTGCAGATCCAACTTCTTGTCATCTTTTTCATCCCTGTGTGTATTCTGATCTTTTTATAAAATATCACTAAGAAAACTTATGAGTTTCTTTCCCTTGAGTCAAATTATTGCACACAATAAAAACAACATCAGCAAGTGATTAGATTTAAGGCCAACTTGGTGTTACATCAGAATCCAACTAGTGTTGTCTGGTCAGCTTCTCCCTGTTAACTATTTGGTCTTCAGTTCAAATTTACCAGCTATTCCACAAAAAGATATGAGATTATATGCATGCACAAAGATTCAAAAGCCTCAGAAACTGCATGTAGGTTCACTGTAAATTGTAATCAACTGAATGACAGTGTCTGGTTTCTGATATTGCCTCATTAACATAATATAAGCAAACTCCTTTTTATATCCAGGGTCATGTTTATACACACAGTAATAAGGATTGATACATTTCTTTTTGAGGAAATTAATTCAAATTATGATACTGCCTATTTTTTCCATGTCAACACCTTGCAATAAAAGTATATCTGAAGCCGTCATTTTATATCTTAAAGTAAAACTTTGTTTTTCATCCTGTCTGCCTTATGAATGTCAAACATATGAGTAGTCACTGACTTCCTTGCTATAGAAAGCTGTAAGTAAAACATTGTTTATCCTTCTACACACAATTTTTTATGGGGGCTTCATTGAGGCAACACCTACACTGACCATTGGTGCAGATTGCAGCTTTCTTTACTTTCAGACAAATACATTTATTTCATTTTTCCAATAAGTGACTAAGGTAAGTAACCCGGGCTGACAGACTTTCTGTGTTATGAGTGTGCCAAACATGACTGACCCAACTCCAGGTATCATGTCTGCATTCCACCTTGTGAACAGGAGAAAGAAGAGAAGACCCTACTTCTCTCCTGTCATATTCCAAAAGTTAGGTGGTGTAGTATCCTCATGCCTTGTAGCTCACAGTTTGTTAAGCCACGCTTCCAAAACTTTTGTTCCTAGTTGGATCTCAGGACCACCCAGAGAAAGACAAATAGGCTTCCTCACGCAACATGATAGGACATTCCATATGATTGCCTCTATCTTCTTACCTCAGGTGGAAACACACCCAATCCTAGTCCCAATACCTTTTGTTCTCACTATAAAGTATCCCATTCACATTATTGCCTTTGAGTATCTACCCAGTGCAAATGATGGACCTTGTGGTTAACTGTTTTGCTACAGGAATCTTCAAATATATTTGTTCCAATTCAGATTGTCTCCATTTCTTTCCACCACACATGCACTCACTACTGCTTTTGACATGGCTTTATTTTTATGCAACTCTCTTGTATAGGTTATAGCTACCATCTAGAATATACACTCTGTAAAAATAAGAGAAATGCTAGTCAGCTTTGGAAGACATCAATTACTTTATATTTCATTTCATGTTGACCATGTATTTAGATTTGATGTCTTATTTTTATTGTTTTATTATTATAGAATACTCTATGATCTGTTGTTGTTTGAAAAGAGGACATTTACTGTCTATATTATGCACAACCCCTTTAGAAAATTAGGAAGACAATTTAAATATAAAGAGTAAAACATCTATTGTTCAAATTCACACTAACCTCAGGCTGTTGCTCATTATTATCAGGTTTTTTTAAAATTAACAATTCTTACAATACAAATTGACATCATGCTCTATAAACTATTATTGCTTTGCTCTTTTGTTGCTTAAATCAGTGGAATTTTCTTCTGTTGAATATTTTGTTAAATGCCGGTTTGAAGAGCATTTACAGCATTCTATTACCTTGATATGAGTAAGCAATAAGGGAGTGTTGCTTTTTTTAATGGAAATAAAGGAGTGAGATTTACTTAGAATAAAATAGACTGGCAGTAGGAACATGAATGAGAAAGCTGTGGAAATAGTCATGATAAATGAAGGCTCATTTTAGTTGAAATATGCAGAATCCAAACTTATCCTGTTCATTTCCGCATAATCTCTTTGGATTCCATTTGTTTTACACTAGCTGTTATAATTTCTTTCCCATTTTGGTATGGCCTTCTTTTCACTATATTATCAAATAAAGTGATGGTAGGATTAAGTTTTACATCATTAATATGAATACCATCCTTATTAAAACCTTTTCAAGGAATTTTGGTGGCCCAGTGAGTTACTTATTGAGATTCCACTGAATTCAACCCATGAGTTGCTCTAAGAAATAACATTGAAATTATCCACTCCTAAGTCAACTAAATGGAACTGGGATTGTTTTTGTTTATAATTTATATTATAATATTTATATATTATATTATATTATATATTATAATTTATATTATATTATATTATATTATATATTATATTATATTATTATAGTATAGTATATATTATACTATATTTTATATTATATTTTATATTATATTTATATTTTATATTATATTAAAATATATTGTATTTTATAATTTATATTATAATATAATATTATAATTTATACACATTAAGTTTCTGAGTCTGTTTATGAGTATCACATGAATCTTCACTAATGGAAAAGTCACATGTGGTGCTTTCAAAGTCTTCCTAGCAGAATACATGGTGTAACTCACTGCTACACATTGCTGGTTTGAACTGCAAAATAGAGCAGGAGGGAAGTGTTGCATTCTCGAATTCGCATAAGAAATTACTAGAACTCCATATATAATCATTTGGAAGCATTCTGGGAGGGGGCTGAAATTAAAGAATGAACAAGAGGCAAGCAGAAGATTATCAAGAGAAATGTGCTAGTCTGGGTTGACTTGAAAAACAAATTTATAGACACACATGTATAAGAAAGAGCTTTATATAAAAGGGCAATTGTATATGAAGAAAACAGCCCAGCCCAGTCTAAAACAAGTCCATAAGTCTGGTATTAACTCATATGTCTGACACTAGCCCATAAATTCCTCTTTAGACTCACATAACACATGCAATGATGCCGAATGTAGCAGGATTATAGGGAAATGGAGCATCTTGCGAATCCAGTTGTGGTGAAGCATCTCAACTCTGATGTGGCTCTTCATATGGCTCCTCCAGTTTCAGGACTCTGGCTCCATCAGTATGTCTCCATGTGGCTTGTCAAAAGGAATGTGAAACAGAGAGAGTGTGTGTCCTGCCTCAAAGGAGGAAGACAGAAATCCCCAGGATCCTCAGGAGAAGGCCACGCCCATGATGTGGTCTCATTGGCTGTGACATGATTCACAGACTAGATTCCACAGGAAATTATGTAGCTGCTTTGAGAAAGAACTAAAAGAAGGTTTTGAGAAGCAGAAATAAAAGGGGAAATTTTTAAAAGGGGGAAATAAATTTAGGAGCAATATGTATTAATTTCTATACAATACAATCCCTCCTCTTACTGTGTCTTTAGGAGTTATTAATAATCTTAAATTTTTAAAGAATTTTGTAAAATTTATATATATGTGACTTTTATGAAATTCTATGTAATGCAGCCCCTTTCACTTACTGTGTCCTCAAGAGTTACTAATTAATAGCAAATATTATTTTTAAAGTAATGTTGGAACATTTGGCTTGATTTTCTTTTGAACTTTTGAGCATGATTAGAAGAATTTTGATTTTTTTCCACTTATAGGTTATTTTAGAAATTTTTGAGTTGTAGAATTTATTAAATGGCTGAGCCCCGGTGGTGCAGTGATTGAGTGCGGGATTATGGCACACTGGCTTGGCGGTACAAATCCAGCAGCAGCAAGGCGGCTGAGTAGCTCCCACAACCACCAGAGGGCAGTGATGCCCCCCCAAAAAATAATTTATTAAATAGAATAAAACACTCCTTTGAAGTAATATCCTATTTAAAACAAGATTTGAAGCAATTTAAATATTTAGAATCAACTCAATGGCATGAAGTATTGTGTTGTATTTTTTGAATTATGCAAACTATATTTTCATGAATTTTCATAAACTATATTTTATGAATTTGGGTATTTTAGTAAAACATTTTTAACTTTTTTGTATGCTTGATGTATCCCATTTAAAACTGCTTCCCAAAGGACATTTATTCTTTAGCAGTATTTAAAATATAATGGAGCATTTATTTAGTTATCACAAATATGATGTCCAAAATAGTAAGTTCACACATTATACAAAATAATTTATGTATGTTAACTTTGCTTCCTCAAAATATATTTAATAAAAGATCCTTAATTTCTATCATATTTTTCTTTTTGTTTCATGTTCCCTAGATAGTTAGATTAGTTATTGAAACTAGGCAAGTCATAAATTGAATTGTATCTGTAAAAATATTGTGTTTTATGTTTTGTAAAAAAATGTACTGTGTTTTTTGTTTTGTTTTGTTTTAATGATCTCAATTCATAACCTTACTCAATATTACAAAAGGGAAAAGACAAGAAAGGAGAAAGACCTCATTATGACTAGAAAGTTGAGCAGGGAAAGAATGGTGTTCTTTGGCTACAGTGTCTCTGTACTCAGAACTTCCTAGAACCAGGGGAAGAATGATAGAGTGATAGTTGCATAATATGTCAACTTGTGCGAAGGAGTGGAGCTTAGCTTGTCAATCAGGTCACAGCCAATGAGGACTCTGTGTGGGCCTGACCTTATGCTGTGAACTCTGGGAACTTCTGTCTTCCTCTTTTGATACAGGACACACACTCTTTCTGCTATACATTCCTGTTAACAAAACAAATAGAGTTATGATGATGGAGTCAGAGCCCTAGAGCTGGGGGAGCTATGAGAAGATCCTTGCCAGTGCTGAGAGACTTGTACTGCCAGGTTAGCCACAAGAATTTACCCACTGGCCTGTGATCTTCCTGCATTTGGCATCATTTCATGTGTTGTGCTAGTCTGAAGATCAAGTTAGAAACTGGTATCAGATATATGGGCTGACAATGGACTTGAAATGGGTTGGGATGTTGGTTTCATATACAATTGTTCTTTTATATAAAGCTCTTTCTTACTTAAATACTAGTGATGTGGTAGTCATGTACTTTGATGTCAAATTCATGATTGGAAGTGTAGGGGTGGAGTCTAGCCTGTCAATCTGGAGATAGCCAATGATACTTCTGTGTGGGCATGACTTTCTCCTGAGATTTCTAGGAAATCTCATGGCATTTCCACTTGGAGGTGAAGACACTTGTGTTAGTCCGGGCAGACTAGAGAAAACAAATTTCAAGGACACGCATATGGATATATGGACAAGGTTCATATACAAAAGGAACATGACACTAAGAAGGAATCCCAATCCAGTCCAGTATAAAGTCATAAATCCGATATAAACCCATACGCCCGAAATCAGTCCACAAAGTCTCCCTCCAACTCACGAAGTCACAGATCAGGGGGTGCAGAACTCTGGCACTGGCAGGGGTCCCCCCATGGCTCCTCGCTTCCAGGGCCCAGGGTCCATCAACAGCATGCCACTCCAGCTTCAGAGGTCTGGGTCCATCAGGGCAAAGCCGTGTGGTCTCTCCGCCGGCCCCTCCGGCTCCTCGGACATCACCATCTTGTCTTTTCCGTGACTAATTGCCTCTGAGACTAACTCCCAACAACTGGGGAAGATAGCTTCTCATCTTCACAAGGGAAATATCACAAGATTTCCCAGAAACCTATGGAGAAAGCCATGCCCACATAGAGGCCTCATTGGCTACTCAATGGCTATCTCTAGATTAACAGGCTAGACTCCACCCCTATATTTCAATCATAAAATTAGCATAAGCACATGACTGCCACAATGCTCTACTGACAAGACAAGATGGCAGCACGGTGATAGGCCCTGAGTCCTGGAGGAGCCAGAGGAGAAGCCATATGGGCTTACCCTTATGGAACTACACCTCTGGGGCTGGAGAAGCCATGGGGTGACTCCTGCCAGTACTAAGATGCTTCTACCAGTATAGATACACTAGAGTCTGCACCCATGGGCATATGATTGTCTTGAAGATATTGCATGTGCTTCATGAGTCTGAAGAACACTTTATAGATTGGTATCGGACATATGGGCTAATATCAAACTTATGGACTTGGACTGAACTAGGTTGGGATGCTGTCTCAATGTTCCATTCCTTTTTATTTTTAAACCTCTTAATTATATGCATATACATTTTTATGGATTTGTTTCTCTAATCTACCCAGAATAACACAAGTGGTTATGAATTTGTTTCTCTAGTTTACTAGAACTAACCAGATACTTCAATGCATGGATATTTCAAAGGAATACTAGACCCAGGGACATGCACCCAAGGAGATAATGACCTTTTCCCAGAATCCATAGACAGAGGAAACATTCTTCTAAAGCTGGAACCCCAAAGTTAGTCTTCCTGACTATGAGAAAGGTGCCCTGATTGCATAATAAGCTACATACTGGGCTTTTATCAGCAAGGTTAGTAAGTCAAAACGAGCAACCACTTCACAGAAGAAAGATAAGATTTTCTCTATCCAAAGAGTTATAGTCTTGATAACCCACCAGGGTAGTTCTACCCTCTCCTTTAGAGACATTATGAGTCAGAATCAACTCAACAACCCTGAGAGACTGTGATAGTTAGGTACTGTGTTAGTCCAGGTAGACTAGAGAAATAAATTCAAAGACATGCCTATGCATATAAGGGAAAAGTTTATATACAAGAGGAATGGAACATTGAGAAATCATCCCAATCCAGTCCAGTCCAAGGTCATAAGTCCGACATTAGCCCATATGTCCAATACCAGTCTATAAAGTCTCCTTCCAACTTACGAAGCACATGCAATGACACCAGGACAATCACAAGCCAGTGGATACAGAATCTTCTGTACCCAGAGGCAGTAGAAGCATCCTGGTGCTGGCGGCCATCTCCTTATGGCTCATTGTTTCCAGGGCTCAGGCTCCATCAGCAGTATCCAGTGGTGGCAGAAGCATCTCAACATTGGTAGGGGTTTCCCCATGGCCTCCCAAGCATCTCAGCGCTGGTAGGAGTCTCCACGTGCCTTCTCTAGCCCCAGAGATTTGGTTCCATTAGAGTAAGCCTATATAGATTCTCCTTTGGCTCCTCCAGTCTCCAGGACTCAGGGCCTGTATCATGCTGCTGTGTTGTCTTGTCAGTAGACTGTCTCCAAGACACTGAGTCAAGTCTCCTCCAATTGGGGAATACTGTGAGACTTCCCAGAATTCTAATGAGAAAGCCTTGCCCACACAGAGGCTTCATTGGATATCTCCAGATTGACAGGGTAGACTCCATCCCTACACTCCCAGTTCTGAAATTGACAGATTGGTAAGTATCAAAGGTATTTTGTGTCAATATGGCACCTGTAAGAAGATATGGGCGAAGTTTAGTCTGACAATCAGGTTGATGACATTCATAAATATCCAGACCAGCAATCCATTGTCCCACAAATGAGACTATTTAAACAGGCTCATAAATAGGTTTTTTAGGATTTTATCGCAGTGAGAAATAAAGGTCTTGATAGTTTTTAGTTCAGTTTTCCTGAGAGACAGTTTGTTGTGGAAGGGTGATGAGAAGGGTACCATTGTGATGGTCACGTCCAAGAACACTGAACTCGGTGCCACTGAAATGAGTCTGACTAATACCAATTCTCTAGGAATTGTCCCCTTGGTGGGTTTCTAAAACTCTGTTTATGAGATTAGTGAGCTCCTCTTTCTCCTGATGCATAGGTGCTGGTTTTGAACTGCTGACCTGACCATTAGCAATCTGAGACTTACAAACCACAACATGACAAGGTAACCTAAATTCTCAGCAAAATCACTTTTATTTAGAATTTTTTCCTTAGTGAATTAATATTACTAAAAATATTTATACACATTTGAAGTATTAGTTTAGTATTTTATAGAAATGTAATCTCAGCATTGTTTTGCTTTTAGTGTTTCTCACTTGTGTACTTTTAATATTCAATTGATAACTGCAGACATAATCAGCATCTACCTTATAAAGAAAAACTGTTTTCATTCTGAAATCAAGAGAACACACTTATAAATATCCTTCATACATATGTGTATATATATTCTCTTGATTCCATAAGCTATCACAAAACATTGTGGTTTTAAATCTCTCAAAGTCATTGGGAAACTTTCATTTTGAACAGATGGTATTGTCGTCACAAAGGAGCGCTCAGGTCTTCATGCGATACCTCAGTCTGCATTTGCAAATAAATGTTGGACATACATACAAATGAGATCATTTCACTCAAATTGCCAAGCATTGTAAGCTAATGCATGGTGTGTGTACATAACATGAAACTGATATATTGACAAAAGGATGAAGCTATTTTATATAGTGACTTAGTTTTTCAGGGATATTGAAAATATGGTTGTGTTCTTGCCATATTTTTAAGTGATTTAAAAGTCCTTAACTTTTTATTTTTCAATAGTTGTTTTACTTCTCTAAGGGTAGACATATAAAAAAATAAATGTCTTTTGCAAACAGCTCTTTTTCTTCTTTATAACTTTATGTCTTTATATTTATGGGCCATTCAATACTTCCAAGGAGATTATGTACAAAAATCTCAAGTCTTCTATCTAGATACCCTCTAAATGATGTTTTTTCTATGGTATTAAAGATCTTTGGGAGAAACTTAAAACTTTCTCCTCTAGTCAAGAGTTAGTCTAGGAAGCCTACAGGGACAGCTCTAACCTGTCCTATAGTGTGGCTATGGGCTGGAATCCACTGGATGGTAGTAAGTTTGGTTTTGAATTTTATAGCAAGTGTATAAAACCAAGAAAATGATATAGCAGTTATATATTTTAATTATGCCTAAGATAATTTTGTTTCTAAATTTTTATATATGAAATTGAATTGGATTTGTTGTAATTTTGTTTTAATTTATTTTGGTGAGATGTAAGGATTCTATAGATATTGGTTTGTTGGCACAGAAAATAACTGGAAAGTTCTGATCTCCAGAAACAATAGCTTAACAGAGTAGGTTTGATATCTGTTGAATACTGTGCACACATATGCACACCTTAAAAGTAAGAAAAGTTATAAAAAGGAAAAGTTATGACAACAAAAATAAACTCCATTGAACCCCATTTAGGTTCCAAATCTATATTTGTACTATTAGCAGTCTTCTTCTTTTTTTGGGGGGGGGGTGAAATTCACTTTTACAGCAGTTTATTGGCACATAGTTAACATATAACTCAAATCAATATTTCAATCATGTCAAGAAGATTGTAAAAACAGCACAATCATTTAAAACATTTTCTTCTTTCTTCCTTTCTTTTTTCATTTTCTTCTTTCTTGTATTCATTATTAGATCCTTATTTTCCCAAAATCTTCCTTGCCAATTTCCACCAAGAAAATAATGAATTTACTGCCTCTAAACCTTCACCCACCCTTGATTTCATGTACCCAAAAAAAAGACCATGCAAAATCACAAAACAAAGAAATGCGAAAGCTAACAAGAAAATTAAATAGTGATTCATGTCAATAGAAATAAAGCAAAACTATTAAAATCTAGAACAACATTAAAAGTGGTCAGAAGGGAGATAGAGTATATGAAAAGGTGCTAAATTGTAACTAAATACTTCTGTCATAATCAATTTTCCAATGCACTCAGCTTGATAGCAAAGCTAGTAACATCCTTGACCTCTGGGAGGAGGGGGTTCCCTGGGAGCTTCATTCACATGGATTTCTCTTTCAGTTTTAAGTCTTTTCCTAAACCAATCTTTTAATGGACCAAAAAGGAGATCAAGAAAGATATTATATTTTAACCAAATTATATCTACCACAGTCATGTCTAAAATGTCCACTGTCCATAGCCTTCTGCAAACCAGAATTTCTCAATTTAGCATCTGATAGCATTTACAATTTTTGGATCAGAAAGTCTGGTATGCTTCTTTCACATGGACTTTGTTGACACCTAATTTAGATCACTGATTGTTTGAAGACAAACTTTTAAGGTCCCAGACACTATTCTTCCTGATAGCCAGGCAACATCTAGTTTCTTCACTACACATTGCTGTAACAGCCATGTATTTTCATTTATCAGCATTTAAAAGACTTCCATTATTCTTTCCATATCTTTGATCCATTTGGTATCAGTTTTCTGTCCTTTTAATATAATTTATATATGGTCAAGTGACCAGACATTCCGCTTTTTAACAATTTAACAATGTCCCACAACATGTTAAAATTAAAATAAATATATTACAATACTATTTTTGCATTCTCTAAAAATTTTTGTTGCTCCGTACAGACCAAATTTCTAATCAAGACCCCCCCCCCATGACTCCAGGTCTGTGGTGTCCCACTTAAAATCTGGTCATTTTATCTTAAATATTCTAGTTAGGAATCTCTTCTTTTATCCCCAACTCATATTCAAAGATAGGCATATAACTCTCTGATTATATAAATGATATAGATATCTTTATTTGCCTCCCAAGATGCAGATGGTTGAAGATGGAAGAGCAAAGTAAGCAAAGGAAATTTTAATATCCTTGGTTGTTACCTTGCCAGATTATTTTGTGGAGCTTCCTATTTCTCTTGTAGGGTTTCTGGTAGTTTGTGAACTGCTAACCTTGTAATCAGTAGCTGAACACATAACCCGCTAGGCCAATAGAGTTTCTACTAAACAAGAAATACAAAGTTATTCGTGATTACCGAGCTGAAAAGGATAAGAAAGGTGGGGTTGTTTTTGTTTGTTTGCATAGGGACTTTGATATTTAAGTTTTATTGTGCCATCCTGACCAATGAACACATTAAAGGAAGGGCAAAGAGATAACTGATTATAACTAAGGATCAAGATCTCTGTGTTTACTGGAGCAAATAGACTCTGAAAACTAGTATAAGCCATTGACCTAGAAAAGGATTTTTCTCAAAATCCCTATTTTTACTACTAGTTGCTGTCAAACTAACATGACAACTTTAAGTATAATCGAACAAACGTTGCCATTTCCTATGCCTTTTTTATGATCCTTGTATGTTTGAGTTTATCATCAGCAGTAAACAAAATTAGATAGCTTGCCTTTAAGTAGCTAGAAAGTCCATACTTTATCCTCCGGCATTATGACAATGTCAAATCTATTCCTCTTTGCCACTATAAAATCATAATTGGCTTTAATAGTCTGAAATCAAACAATACTGGATTGATACACTGCATTGATTCCTATGACACAGAGGCTTGATAATACATTACAATGGCCTCCCTGCACTGACAAACAATATTCATGATTGTAGAAGTTCCTAAGGGAAGTAAAAAAGCTGCTAATCAGGTGATTTTAGAAGGATATTGTTCTTTTGCACTCAGTGATTTTCTTGATCACACCTCTAGGCATACCTTTATCTGCTCCTTGGCCATCCTTTGTCTGGAGACCCTTTATCCTCTGTTCTGCTTAGCAAGTGTTACAAAATGCCCACAGTACAGACAAATGCCAAGAAAGGGCACCTCCTCCCTCAGCAAGCCTGCCTTCTGCTTGAGGCCTCTCCCTTTCACTAGTTTTGTGGGTGGCGAAGGTCACTGCTCTGTCTCTTGGTCTCCACTGCTTTTTCTCTGCAAGAGATCTAAGACTTCCTCCACACATGGCTCTTCTCTTTTGGTAGTCAGAGAATTCTCTGCTTTGCCAGAGAAAATGGCCAAACTGAATAATACCCTTTTTTGAGTTTTGGACCCCTTATTTGAATGCTCCAATCCAGGCATTTGGTAGGAGTTACAAAGGATAGATAGAGGAGTCACTGCTCACATTCTCTTCACTGTAACTGAAAAAATATAATGTCATCATTGTCATCCTTATGAGAGAAAAAGAGAAGTGCAAGTTGAATATCAATGACTTAGATTGCCACCGATAAGAGAATTTAGTTGCAAATTAAATTGCAGACACATCCACATAGATATAACATCTGGAGTCACTTTACTTGTAGCAGAAGGTTTTGAACCTGAAAACATGCTCTTCGAAGCTGAATATGTACGAACAGCAGAGTGTGAAACTCACTAGGTATCAGTCTGATTGGACACCCAAAATCATAATTATGAGACAAGAATGGGTTTCTCTCGTTCTGGCAGAAGTACAAATAATTATCTTAAAATACACACAGATGCTTCTTCATGACAAAGATCTTTTATCATAAGAAATAGCACTGCCTTCTAGTCCTTTTTGACTCAGTACAATCCTGTAAGACGGGGCAGACTAGAAAGCCTCGTCTTTCTCCCAAGAAGGGGTTGGTGTTTTCACACTGCTGATCTTGTGATTAGCAGCTGTTGCAGGCACCTAATGTGGTGTCAATTTGAGGATGAAGAGTTTTGGCATGGAATCTAGCCTGTCAATCTGGAGATAGCCAATGAAACCTCTGTGTGGGCATGGCCTTCTCTGTGAATTCTGGAAGATGTGGTAATTCCCTCTTGGAGGTAGAGACATTACCTGTCTCGGTCCAATCCTGCAAAACACTGCAGCTCATAAGACACATGACAGCATACAGATAGACTTTGAGCCCTGGAAACTGGAGGAGTCACAGGGAGACTCCTGCCAACACAGACGCTTCTACTGCCACTGCATACACAAGACTCTGCACTCACTAGCCTGTGATTTTCCTGGTGTCATTGCATGTACCTCATGAGTATGAAGAAGGCTTTTTAGATTGGTATCAGACATATGGACTAATACTGGACTTATGACTTTGAAGTGGACTGGGTTGGGATAGTTTCTTGATGTAGCTCTTGTATATAAAGCTCTTTCTTATACACATGAGTTTCTTTGGACTTGCTTCTAGTATAGCAGCCCAATACATAAACACTATGCCATCAGAACTCCACAAAAGAGGGATTTTATCAGACCCATATCTAGAGTGGGCAAGGCATTTATCGGTGACACAAAGGTTAAGCACTAAGCTACTAGTGAAAATATCTGCACGTCAGATTTACTCACCTGCTCTGCAAGGCCTCACCATGAATTTCCATGAAGATTCTTTCATAAAGACCTAAAGGGAACTGTTCCTCTACCCAGAGCCTTGGTCAGAAGCTAGATTAAAGAGCTAGCAACTCAATGTACCAACAATACCAAAGAACGTTCCCACATAGCCTTCCTGGTTCACATAGACGGGGAAGAAACTTAGAAATACAGAAAAGACGACATCACAGAGACATATATCAATCATGGGACAAGAGAAACAGAGATTTGATACAGAATTTGTAATTATCAATTAATTTAAAATAACTATTAGTAGACAAAAACAGCAAAAGTTGTGAAGATGATAAATGACAGTATTTTGATCTGTACATAAAGGGTAACTCTGAGTTATGTTTATTTCACCTGTTTATTATTCATATTGCTGGCACTTAAAATAACAAGTCGTTGTAAGGTCATGAAGCATAAACTATTGTAATAGAAGGCACCTCTATCTGCACTAGCAGAATCCCCCACCTGGTATGAGGTCATGCATTTGGATGCTAACCAATTGGTCAGCAATTCTAAACAATCAGCCACCCTGCAGCAGAACAATCAGGCTTTATATTCTCAGAAAAAGGGGTCATGTTGGAAACCCACAGAGCAGTTCTACACTGTCCTGGAGAATCATGAGGAAATAGCTCAATGGCAGACCGATTTAGCTGCCAAAAGCAGAGATCTGAACTCAGAATGCTAAGAGTACTATTTTATGCTAACTAACTCCTGGCCTCCAGAGACTTTAGGTCCTATAAATATGCAGGGAGAGAGAAACAGCATTTTGACCCTCTGAAGAGAAATCATTTGTTTTCCCTTGTACCATTTCCCTCTACTTCAACACCATGTATGTTATTTGGTTTTGATATTTTGTATGAAGAATAACAAAGTACTAAAGATTTTGTAACTCTTGTACTGCTTGAAGTATTCAGTTATAGCTTTGGTTACTGTAAGTGTCTTTCTCAGACCAGCCCTCTTATAACCTCAGCTGTCTGTCTCTCTAGTTAGCTTGCAGTGCTTAGTCAGTGAACTCAATCATTCAAGAACAAGGATTCCAGGAGGTAGAAACATGATTTATATATTAAATATGAAAGATATAAAAGATGTAAAACAAATGGATAGTGTAAACAAATAAATGAAACGAGTTGCATATTAGGGAAATGAAATGCTAGAACTAACTCTATCAGATATTGTGACAACAAATTCTTTTAGAAGAATCATTACCACGAGATTAAGGATACCCTAAATATCCAACTTTTCCCAGAGGTTTACTGGACTCATAGAGCACTTCCTTGTCTCTGGGTTCTGCAATTCACAGCAAGGTCTCCCAGGAACTCATCAAACTTTAAATACATTCCTCGGTTGTTTGTGCGTGCTAATGTTTCATGTTTGAGGGAATGAAGACCACTACAATGGCTAAGTCAAAATGTGTGAAGTCTTTCGTGTACTCAGCTAGCTTGCACTGCACAGGGGTAGTTTGCAAGAAACAGTCCATCATGCTGCAGTCCTGGTGTCTTTTTGCCTTTTTCTTTTATGGCATTCAAGAAGCAAGTGGGATGTGTGCTACAGAAAGTAGAAAAGTAAATTTAAAATTCATATATCAATACTGAGTGGCATTGCAGAAGTAAAAATAAGGCGTTGTGATAGTCACCTAATCTGTTGTCAATTTGAGGATAGGGGTGGAGCGTAAGGGTGGAGTCTAACCTGTAAATCTGGAGATAGCCCAAGAGATGTGTGGGCATGACTTTCTCTTGAGAATTCTGCCAAAGTCGGCACTACCTTCTTGGAGACAGCAGACACTCTCTGAGTTCCCTCCCTTGGCGATGCTCTCCTGACAAGACACAAGGCTGACTCCCTGTGAGATATCCCAGAGGAGAAGCCACATGGATCTACCCTAATGGAACCAGACTTTTGAAGCGGGAGAAGCCATGTGGAGACTCCTTCCAATCCAGTGCTGATGAGATGCTTGAGAAGTCACAGAGAGGCCCCTGTCAGCACTAACGTGCTTACTGTGCCACAAAATCCAAAGACTTTCTACCCATTCTTTTGTGATTGTCCTGCATTTGGCTTCATTACATGTGCTCCATGAGTCTGAAGAGGACTTTATAGATTGCTGTCAGGCATATGGGATAATATTGGACTTATAACTTTGGACAGAACTGGTTTGGGATAATTTTCTCAATGGTCAATTGCTCTTATATATAAACCTCTCATATATATATATCTATATATATATGCTTATTAATTTTGTTTCTGTAGTCTACTCAGACTAGCACAGGCATATTCAGATAAATTATGCTGATGCCTTGTTTTACTTGTCCCTGGATTTTATCTTTGGTAAGCCTACTGGAAAAGGGAAACCTTTATACCTTGTCCTGGGAAAAAGGACTTTGTGGTCCTTTCTCATATGGACAAAAGAAATTTGGACAAGAATTGTCCTAAAGAAAATTACTGACCAGGTTTTCATTGTGATGATAAAATGCATGTTGTTTGGGCCAGATATAAAGATCCCTCGGAGGAGGGAAGAAGGACCTCAGAGAGAAAGACTTTTTTGAGGGTTTTGCTTAGCCTTTAGGTCAATTATAAAAAAGGGGATTGTGGTGGTGATAGTAATGACATGAGATTCTCCATTTTCATACTAAATCCCAAATCTGAAGGTCAGGCAAAAGCAGAAGACAAATGTCAAATGTCAAAGGAAAAAACAAACTACTTCTTGCTTCTATCAATGAATGAATAAAAGTCACAAGAGGGAAGGCTTTGAGAGAGGTGTATTTTTTTTTAATCTGAAAGCAGATCATACCCCTAAGGAAAACTTAAATCATACCCTCCCTTGGATAAAGACTAAAGATACCAAGGATTCTGTTTATCCTATAACAGAAAATTGTCTCCCAAAGGTGATTATAATAATAAACATGAAGGACATAATCCACAATACCTTATAAAACAGGTGATGACATAAGGGACTATGGATAGCAGGGCCACATTAACTCACTGGCTACAACTCAGCACACTCCCGGCTCTTTGAGCTATTCACTTGTTCATTTTTGAACCAAGAGAACATTGTTGGCTGACTCTGAGTCTCTCAAGGAATAAGCATCATGGAAGACTCCCCCGACTCATGACGCCTCTATTCATTCCTTTGACCTCCACCTCTGATTTCTCCTTCCTTCACCTATCATTCATTTTTTCCAAACTTTTCAATTTTTGGAAAAGGAAATCAGGTTCACCTACTGTGCTAGTTTGACTTACACTGAGTGAGGCTAGTTTCATTAGTGCTTCTCCTTTGATCTGTTTCCATTCATATTGGGTGTGATTACAAAAATATAAGACTACTGGATTATTTCCACTATTGGACAGTACCACATTCTTCATTGTCAGCACAGTTTGCAAGATAGTAAACCTTATCATTTCTGACATGCAGGCTCAGGGGCAGTGGTTAAATTCTTTTGCAGAAGGAGGACTGCTGCATCTGATGCTCACATCTGTTACCTCTAGTGCTTGGACACCATGCATGCAGCAGTAAAAAAGCAATTTCAGGTAAAAAGAGGAAAAACTGTACAGTGTCACCAGCAGCCTCATCTACTCTGTCTTCCCCAGAGCCTCCTTAGAAACATAATCTCCCTAGTGGTGATTCTTCCTTTGCCAAATTGTGTTGAATATGAGCACACATGCATGAAGTCATGAAAGTCAACTCCTCATGCCTTTGTTGTGCCCCATTTTGGAGACCAAATATTTAAAATGTCTATCCCCATTCTTTATCACATCATCACTTTGCGGGTAGTATGCAACATGGGGTATGATGTAGGTTGGACCACTGCTGGACCTGTGGGTCATAAAATGTGTTCCTTGCTGTAAGGAGATATACCTTGGTGGCCTAGATTGGTGCAATGTCTTCTGTTCAAAAACCCTAGTAGTGATTTTTAGCATCTACTTGTGTTATTGCATATACAAAGCCCATACAGAGTAAGAATCTATTCCTGAGAAGATCCATTTATTGTCACCTGGTAGTACGGGAGTCACTGGTTTGATATAATCAATTTACCTGCTGTGTTAGTCCGGATAGACTAGAGGAACAAATTTCAGAGACACGCATATAGGTATAAGGAAAGGGTTCATGTGCAAAAGAAATGTGACCCTAAGAAGGCATCCCAATTCAGTCCAGTGCAAAGTCATAAGTCCAATAATAACCCATATGCCCGAAATCAGTCTATAAAGTCTGCTTCTGACTCAGGAAGTCACAGGTCAGTGGGTGCAGAATTCTGGTGCTGGCAGGGGTCTCCCCGTGGCTCCTCGCTTCCTGGGCTCAGATCCATCAACAGCATGCCACTGCAGCTTCAGTGGTCTGTCTTCATCAGGGCAAAGCCATGTGGTCTCTCCTCTGGCTCCTCCAGCTTCTCAGATGCCGCCATCCTGTGTTGCCTGTGGTTAATCATCTCTGAAACTAACTCCCAACAACTGGGGAAGATAGCTTCTCATCTTCACAAGGGAAATACCGTGAGATTTCCCAGAAGTCTCAGGTGAAAGCCATGTCCACACAGAGGCCTCATCAGCTACTCAAAGGCTTTCTCCTGATTAACAGGCTAGACTCCACCCCTACATTTCAATTATAAAATTAACATAAGCACATGACTGCCACACCCGCCATGTGCAGCTACCTCTCCCATAAGGAATCTGCCCCATAGCTGTGTGCTACCTCTTTGTTGCTGGCAGACTGAACAGCCCTTATTGGTATTTTTGGCTCAGAGGGTGCAAGAAGGATGCACCTAAATTCACTCATCTCTGCAGCACCTCCATGCACCCGCAGTTCATTGATCCAATTGGAAACCTCAAGGAAAACACCACAGATTCACTTGCTGATTCAAATCACCTTCTGATCCAGGAAGGGTCTATCGACAATGCAGAAAATACTGCAGTCTAAGTAAAACATTCTGCTCTTACTTTCTCTGTGATAGGCATCCCAGTCAGAGAAATAACAGAAAATTTCAAACGACCATTCAAGAAGATAAAGACACCCCTGATATACCCTCCCTCAATACAAGAACATATTGTTGTAAACTATCAGCAGTCCGAGATGTTCACCCTCCCTACACAATCACTGAACAACAAAAGGGTTGCATAAACAAATGTGGTGAAGAAGGCAGATGGTGGCAGCTATTAAAAGATATAGCACCTGGAGTCTTAAAGGTTTAAAGTTCACAAACCACCATTAAGGAAGAAGCACACCGCCAGAGTGATCATGAGGAGTCGTAGTGAATGGGTAAAGGGCATCAGCAGACACATAGCAAACAAAAGCATATTGTTGAGAATGAGGGGGGCTGGAGCAGAGATCCAAAGCCCATCTGTATACAGTGGAAACATCTCCCCACAATGGGGCCACAGAGAAGGGATGAGTTGCCACAGTGCACCAATGTAACATACTATATTCTTCTGGTTCCTTGAGGCTTCCTCACTCCCCACTACCATGACCTCCATGCTGCTTCTAAATTCAGAATAGACTGGAACATGTACTCAGGTGTAGATAAGAGATGGGAGCTCACAACACACAGAATCCAGTTAAGAGGAGTGGAAACAATGATACAAGAAGGTACAGGGAAGAAGGGGAGGGTAAAGGAGAAAGGGAGAACTAATCTCAAAGATCTACACATAACCATACACCCCTCTACAGGGGGAAGAACAACAGAAAACATGGGGGAAGGGACACAGTGGTCAGTGTGAGAGATGAAAACAACAACAATATACAATCTATCAGGGGGTTATGAGGGTCAGTGGAGGGATGGGGAAAAAAAGAGGATCTGATACCAAGGGCTCAATAGAAAGTAAGTGTCTAGAAAAGTATGAAGACAGCATATGTACAAACATGCCTGATTCTATTGAAGTTTGGGTTGTGATAAGACTTGACTGAGCGCCGGATAAAAAGATTTACAAAAAAGAAGGCAAAGTCAACTATTATAAGGAAAATTGCTATGATCTAGAGTTAGAATACTTAGAGGATGAACATTCCCAGCATATCTTAAGCTGAAAGAACTCAAGAAAAAATTCAAGGCTCATGTTGCAATATTGAAATATTCTATAGTCAAAATATTGGACCATATGAAAAGCATTAATAGAGGATGGGAAGGATACACAGCATCTCTGTATCAAAGGGAACTGGTCAGCATCCCATGTTTTTCACAAGGGAGCATCTGAGCAAGCACCAAAGAAAAAGCATTAAAGCTTTACGGAAAGAATAGCCAGAATAAAGCTCCAGAAACTGTTGGAATATCAAATACAATGTTTCAGAAAGCTAATGGAGCAATAGAAACTTTCACATTGCATATACTCATGTGTTTATATAGTATATAATTATATACATGGAGTAATATAAGCACACATACATACATACATACATACATACATACACACATATATGCCAGTTCTATTTTGGGTTCTCATTGTCATTTTATTGGGAGATATTATAAATCATCTCTCTGAAGCACAGGTTTATTCTATTAATAGTATCATTAATTTAGTCAGTGGCTCAGAATTTTTAAATTGTTGAGAGAAGGGTAATATGTATATATAGAACAGTTTTTTAGACAAAAATATGTGGATTGTTCCCTTCCACTGATTAACATGTATGTGACCTGAAACTACTGAAACACTGAGAAAAGGAGATGGAAAAAACTTTTCAATAGCACTCATTCACTAAGTCAGAACTAGGCCTCTTGTACTAAGACATGCCAAAAAATAGCAAAGTAAGTATGGAAATAGCAAATATATTGTAATCTTAAATTGCTATTTATTGGACATCCTCAAACTATGAGCTCTGAACCAACATCCAAAGGCTTTCAAATCCATAACCCTTAAGTAGTAGTCTTCTATTTCTTCTCACACTATGGCAGTGGTTCTCAGCCTTCTGAATGCTGTGACCATTTTATTTGATTCCTCTTGCTCTGGTGATCCCCATCAACCATATATATTTTTTTTGCTACTGTTATGAATTGGTTGACTTCTGTGAAAAGTTTCATTCAACTCCCAAAAGGGTCTTGACCCACACGTTGAGAACTATTACACTAGGGGAATTTTAACCTTAAGTCCAAGTGAGTATTTCATTTTCTTTAATCTGCTTTCATATGCTTAAGGCAAAGTATGGTTAGCCTTCTGGGATTTCTAAATGGGATCTTTCTGGCCTTGGAATAATGTTGTGCACCTCAACAGGACAAAATTTGAAGTCCTGATTGTCCATTACACACAACAAACTTAGTCAAAAGATACTGAGTATGAACTTAATCCTGGGTATATTTTACCATATAGTGCAGACATAAGTACTGTCAAATGAGAGGCTGCCCCTCCTGGTTTACTGGCAAAGAAGTGAAATCAAAACAAAGGTGAGACATCACCAAAAGACCAAGTAATAACAACAAATTATGCAAAAAACAGAAAACTACAAGAGTTGGAAAGGAGATGTAGAAATTGAAACATTTCTACACTGCTTGTGGGCTTATACAACCATTATGAAAAGCAATATGGTGGTACTAACAACATAGATATCTCATTCATTGCAGGAGTGCTTTTGCTGGCTATATACCCCAAAGAAGTAAGAGGCACACCATGAACAGTTATATGTACTACCATGTGGACCACAGCAAAGTACACAATTGTAAAAAGCTGATAAAAGCCTAAATACCTATTACTAGAAAATTAAGAAATCTGATACATACGCACAATGGAATACTATGAATCACTGGAAAAAGTGAGGAAAGAATACCTAATGACATGGATGAACCTGGAAAATACTTTGTTGCATGAAATTGATCAGTCACAAAAGGACATATTTTGCATTAGACCACTATTCACAACACACACACACACACACACACACACACACCAGATAAAGGTAAATATCCCTTCTCAGGTCATGTGATCTGGTCTTTCAAACAATAAGGTAGTTTGCTGTCTAATGCTCATGATCTGTATATCATACCCTTATTTACATATCTTGCAAGCCACTTCATTCGAGGAAGTATCATCTCAAACGGGATCACTTTCCCATGTTTTAAAGAGAAGACCAAGCAAATTCTGCCTTATAACACTATTCCATATTCAATCTAAATCAATAGCTACTCATACAAGCTACCTTAGAGACCCTTACTGGAAATTCAAGTGCAGATATGGGGTACCATACACATTTTTCAGAGAAGGTGATTTCACTTCTTAGTCAGTAAACCAGGAGGGGCAGCCTCTCATTTGACAGTACTTATATCTCCAAAATGACTAGCAACAGTGAGTTTTTCTCCTCATGTGTTTGTTAACCTTTTAAATATCACTTTGGTGAACTGGCTGTTCATATTAGTTGTCCACCTTTTCATTGGATATTTATTTTTTTCTTATTGAAGTGCTGCACTATTCAATAGATTTTAGAAATTAGTTCTTTGTCCATTGTATCAATAATAAAGATATTTTATCAGTCTGTGGGCTTTTGAAAATTATTTAGCTGAAGTCTTTTGGTGTACTTTTTGTCTTTTGCCAAACATCTGGCTTGTCTTCTCCTGTGTTGACTTCCTTTATCATAGTTTGGAATATTTGTGTGCCATGAAATAGTTCCCTGAGGTTTGTCTCTATTTTCTCATTGATGATCCTCACAGCTGTGGAATTTACAATTTACACATTCTGTGTCACTATTGAATGGTATGATTTTCTTGCATTTCTCCTAACTCTCTTTGCTCTTATACAGGAATCCAATGGATTTTACTTGTTATTCGCTCCCGCTATTTTACAAAATCCCTACATTTTTTTCAAACAATCTTTTTTATGGGTTCTTTGGAGTTCTGCACATATAAAATTATCTCCATACAAAGAGTAAGAGTCACACTTCTTTGCCTAATTGTATTGTCTTGCATTGTTTTGTGTACTAGTTCTGGCGAAGACTTCCAGCAAAATATTGAACTAGTGTGGTGATAGGGTGATAGACTGGGGGTAGAGAACCAA
This sequence comes from Nesogale talazaci, assembly GCA_004026705.1. NCBI lineage: Eukaryota > Metazoa > Chordata > Mammalia > Afrosoricida > Tenrecidae > Nesogale > Nesogale talazaci. The sequence continues at coordinate 121,265 of PVJH01001605.1, read as the reverse complement.
ATACTTATCTGGTTCTCATTCACAGGAGAAAGGTTTACAGTTACTCTTTTAATCACTATGTCGGAAATTTTTATGTGTATTGTCTTTATCATACAGAGGAATCTCCTTTTGGGAGGGGGGGGCATCACTGTCATCTGGTGGTCCTGGGAGCTAGCCAGTCTTGCTCCTGGAGAGCTACTGCTGGATTTGAACCGCCAAGCCCGTGGGCCGCAGTCCCACGCTCAACCACTACGCCACTGGAGCTCAGCCCTAGGAATCTCCCTTCTATTTCTATTTTATTGAATGTTTTTAAAATCATAAATGGATATTGATATTTTTGTCTTTTTTCTGCATCTCTTATTATTATGTGGTTCTTTTGTTTTGTTTTGTTTATGTGGTGTATTGCATGATTGTTTTTGTAATGTTGAACTATCCTTCAATCTCTGAATAAAATCCAACTTGATAATGATGATTTATTAAATGTTGGATTCTATTGGCCAAAATTTTGTTGAAAATGTGTTTCTACGTTCATGAGAAATATTGGTCTATAATTTTTGTGATCATGAGGTCTTTGCCTTGTGTTCTTTCAATAAATAGAATGCATTTTGGACTTTTATGTCCCTTTTTATTTTCAGGAATAGTCTATATAGAATTAGTAACAAGTCTTTGCTGAATACTTGGTAAAATTTCCCAGGAGCCATCATGAGCTCGGCTATTTTGAGATGGTGGTTTCTTGATGGATTTCTCTGTTTATTCTTTGGCACACTTCTGTAAGGTTTTAAAAATCAATCTGCATTAATTTGGGTAAATGGTGTGTTACTAGATATTTGTTTTTAGTTTCAAATTTGTTGGAGTACTGTTTTTGGTAATGTTATGTTATTGATCTTTGTATTTCATTTGAATCTATTCTGTTGTAATCCTTTTGATTTCTAATTACCAATATTTGTATCTTATCTATTTTTCATTTGTTAAGTTTGCCAGCTGGCTACCCATTTGGTTAATCCTTTCAAAAAACTAAATTGTTGTCTGGTTATTTTTTTTTTCTGTTTTCAAGCTCATTTATTTCTGCTGTAATAGTTTTTCACAAAATATAACATGGTATATATAATATTATCACAAAATGATTACTATAAAATATAATGAATATAATACAACTAGTTAAAGAAAATTGTCAGCTCTATTCTTTAGTATTTCTTTTCTGCTACTGGTTGAGGGTTTATCTTGTTGCTCTTTACCTAGTTGTTCAAGGAATTATATTAAGGTTTCTTCTTTTTCATGTGTACATTGGTTGCTATAAATGGTACTCAAAAAACAGATTATTGTGTCTGCTAGAGACAGGTGGATCTGGAAATTCAAGAGTGTATATGCAAAAAAATGAGGGAGATGGCAAAAAGAACTGGTTAAAACACACACACAACCACACAAACATGCTTTGGATAGGTGTTTCCAAATCTGTGATGATGTTGGTTTTTGCGACTGTGTCACTATTGAATGGTATGATTTAGAGATGCATGTGTTTGTAGGGGACAAGTTACTTCAGAAAATAAATTAAGGCACTCAAGCGTCTTGGGCCACCTGTCAGTGGTGAGGGAAGTCAGGAGCAACCGATGCTATTGGTTTCCAACTCCAAGGAACATTGGTGTACTTCACTTTTAAGGGTTTTTTTCTAATGTCCAAGGAAAACAAGATTTGCCTCTTGGTGGTATTGTCTAGTGGTCATCAAGGAGATCCTTCTGTGCTCATTGCCTAGTATCTATGTTCCCTCCATTCCCATCAGTAATCAGTAAAACCTGGCACTAAATATAATGAAGCTCTCAATGGGAAAGTCCACAATTTAACCTTAATTTAACAAGCAAAATAAAAGTTGCAAAAGTTTAGAGTGGGAGGTGGAATGAAATGTGATTTTTTTTTGGGGGGGGCGCATCACTGCCCTCTGGTGGTGGGAGTAAGAGGCCCAGTCTTTGCTCCTGTGGAGCTGCTGCTAGAATTGAACCTCCATCCCAGTGGGCTGCAGTCCCGCGCACAGCCACTACGCCAGCAGGGCTCAGCCTGAAATGTGATTTTTAAGGCAGGGAGCCAAAGGCTGAGATTTCAAAGGAAAGGTGGGGGAGGTGGGTGCTTGTGGCAAATACAGCACTGCATTAGATTAGCCGCTCTACCTTTAGATTGTCACACGCTAACAAAAAGCATTCTTAGTAAGATGAGATAAGTCGCACCTGTGGGACCTGTAATTGCAGTTGAATCACTGATCAGAGAGGAGGTTTATGGTGGTTCATTCAAGAGGACCACATAATTTTATTTTGAGCCTTTTACCTCATTTGCCCACATAATTAGGAACTTAGTCTTAACAGAAAAAAGATGTACCTAGGACCTTATGCTATAATCTTGCAGCATACTAGGTTTTTCGCATTAATTTGATATAGGGAACATTGCCCACAGGACCCAAAGAGAAGATAATAAGCTATTATTATGACAATATATGACTAATGTGTGATATCCCTAGATCCCCAGATACTAGGTATTCTTGAAAGCAGTAGAAATCCCAATGAAGTCTAATTACTCCAGAACCCATTACTTTGGGATATCCTTGTTTCTGCCTGAAGTAGCCTTTTCAACTTCAAATTTAAAGATCTGCCTTAATCTGAAATAAGTGGCGCTAATGGTAAGAGATAAAGCTATACTGTTTGCTCGTGGTCACAACACTGTTTCCTAATTGCTTGTCATTCATTAGAGAAATCTATACTCTTATTCTTTGAACCTGGTGTCTGGGAAGGTTGAATTATAAACTGAACTTTTCACATTAGTTTTCCAGCAGAATTCTCAGGATCTAAGTTATTTTGACTAAAGATCTTCACAGACTTTTTTTTTTTTTTTTTTTTTACGAAGGGAAGGACTCTCTTTGGTCAGTGATTTTCAATTTGCTTCAGTCTCCTTCCACCCCTTCAGGTTCTGATTTATTCCTTCCCAAGATCACTAAAAAGGCAGAGAAATTCCTGTAAAATCTGAGACCTTTTGGCAGTATCATAAAAGCTTACACATAAAAGAACCTTTTCCACTTTCTAAGCTTTTTATTAAATCTAGTTGTAAGAATGTATTTTCAGTTAGTATACAATCTTCAATAGAAATTTACTCATTTCCTATTATACAAAGGCAAAGCTGGTTTACTTCCCACCCCTCAAAACCAGGTTTTGGGTTTTTGTTTTTCTTTTTAGGATCTGTGTCTCTAACTCTTCCGATTTCTAAAATCTGTCCCAAAGATATGTCTTGAAATCGTGACTTTTGGATTCACATCTGAAAAAGAAGAAGAAAGTAGGGCAGAAGCTTAGCTTCCTCTGACCCTCTGTTCATGTTACAACCTGCTCAGATTACCCCTTTCGAATCTGGGTTTCTAAAATGAACTACTCTGTACTGTGTCAGCCATGCATTCTCACCCTACTTCTGGTTAGTCCTTCATCTCTGCTCTTGGGGAAACTCTTTCCTCTGAGCCTCTGGAACCTTGTACACCCTCTGTGTGGTTCATTGCACCGCCACTCGTGATAAAAGTTGTTAGCCCTGGTTGACTGATATATTTTTGTAGGTATAGTAGTCAGAAGGAGATGGATTCCAGGTTTTATGAAAAATTCCAAACCTGTAAAACTTAGGATTTGAGGGATGGGAAATTATCCTAAGACACACAAAGCAAAAATTCCCTGGTTTTATCAGTCCTAACATTTTTTGAAAAAATAATTTGAGACATAATCTCACATATTTGACATACTGACTTCTGACAAGGGCCTCTCATGCTTAGAGACAGACATCCAAATGAATAAATCTCTGCATCAGTCTGAGGCTAATAACTTTTTTCAGACCTGAATTCGAATCAAATTATAATACTTACTGTCCCATTCACTTTAATATAACCATATTATATAGATATCTTGATTCTGAAAATACAGTTGAATAATTTCAGGTGCTCCTTATAATGTTAAAAAGTTTAATATAGGGCTGAGCCCCGGTGGCGTAGTGGTTGTGCGCGGGACTGCGGCCCACTGGGATGGAGGTTCAATTCCGGCTCCCAGGAGCAAAGGCTGGGCCTCCTACTCCCACCACCTGAGGGCAGTGATGCCTAAATAAAAAAAAAAAAAAGTTTAATATATAAGTATACATAATTAACAAAATGAAAGCTAAACTCCAAATGAAAGAAAATATCCATATACATTTTTGTGGCAGTCATGTGCTTGTGTTAATTTCATGATTGAGATGTAGGGGTGGAGTCTAGCCTGTTAATCTGGAGATAGCCATTGAGTAGCCAATGAGGACTCCGTGTGGGCACGGCTTTCTCCTGAGACTTTTGGGAAATCTCACCATATTTCCCTCTTGGAGAGGAGAAGCTATCTCCTGAGTGGTTGGGAGTTAGTCTCAGAGATGATGAATTATGGACAAGATAAGATGGAAGAATCTAAGGAACCTAAAGAGCCGGAGGAGAAGCCACATGGCCTTAGCCTGATGGAACCAGACCTCTGAAGCTGCAGAAGCCACGTGGAGACCCCTGCCAGCATTGAGTTGCCTCTACCACCACTGGATGCTGTTGATTGACCCTGAGCCCTGGAAGCAAGGGGCCATGGGGAGGCTCCTGCCAATGCCAGGACTCTGCACACACTGACCCGTGATTCGTGAGTCTGAAGGACACGTTATAGACTGGTATAGGGCATTTGGGCTATCAGACTTATGACTTTGAACTGGACTGGGTTAGTGTGCTTTCTTAATATCTTATTCCTCTTATATATAAACCTTTTCCTTATATTCATATGCATGTCTTTGCATTTGTTTCTCTAGTTTACACAGACTAACACACATTTCATATAATTAATACCAGGCAGAGGTAAAAACCTAAGGTAGGTGTGGAGGGAAAACATGTCTGGGGTTTGGATCTATGTTATTAGAGTCATAGGGCTGGGCGAGGGCAAGGATCTTCCATAGAAAAATAGTTCTACTTGCCTACTCACATATCTGCATATTCACATTTATAACATCTCTCCCAAGAACACTGCATAATTTCTAAAATTCTAGCTACTTAATTATTCTACAACATTTATTATTTAATTTCTTTAAGAGAAAAAATAAACTTATTGTCAAGAATCAAATTTAGAAGGAAAACAACTGCATTGAATGAACCATAGCGTGACGATGATCATATCATCCTAATAAGAGTTAGTTAACCTAGCAATACCATGGAGGGGAGGGGAGGGGCCATTGGAGCATGTTTGTTGAATTTCACGTTTGGAAATTGAGGAGCATCTGGTGGACCAATGACCCAGCTCTGTGACTTTAATCACAGTTTTCAGAAGAGCTCACTGAAGAGGCATGGTGAAGTCACAATGCACATCCTAACTTTCTATACCTTGGCGACATGGACTCAGAAAATTGAGTACACTTTGAGGTGAAGAGGTTCAAGAAGAGATTTTTCTTCTTGAACTAAATCATTAATTGAAATTTAGAATTATGTGCTTAACAATGCCCTATTTACACAAACCAAGGTTTTTTAACCTGTTCACAAAATTCCTGAGGGTATGATAAATATCGTGCAGAAACCTGTACTACCTTTAATTTCATCTCAGGTGACATTTAATGTTCTCAAAGGCTAGGTAGAGCATCACTGCTAATTGCTGTAGTTTTAAATTTTATGGGAAAATCAATAGAGCTATTTTCATGTGAGTTCAATTGTTGTAGCTTTCAATACTGAATTTTAGGGCTCAGTTTTAAGGAAGTTTTGTATTAATGACAAGAAAACAACATTTTTATTTCCCATGCCATAATACTATACCAACTAATACTGAGAGATTAGTTGTTAATGCCAATAAGATTAATTTTAAATTGTTTCTAATATTTTATAAAGATAAGTAGACTCCAATATTTTCAATTAATTTCATGTATTAAACTTGTGTCCAAGAAATGTCATTCATGGAGTCATTTTATATTAAGCAGTCTTTCTAAATTTTAGAACTATGAGCACATGACTTCCAAATTTTATTCTAAAATAAAGAATAACAATAAAAATTATATGTAACTATAAAATTATATATATTTAAATTGAGACCCTATAATTTATGATTTTATATCAAAATTATCTTTTGAATTATGCATAGGCTAATCTTCATCATTAAGATATGGGCAGGTTATTTTGCCACTATACATTAGAACAAGTAATTAATACTGACTGCTATCTAAACCAGGAGAGGCAAGGCACAATATCTCAGTATATGTAAATCTTCACATCATCAAAGTATTCAAATCTACTTATTGCAGATCAAGAATTGTTCCTTGGTAGGTTTATAATAAAATTTAAAATCTCATATAGAATAATTATTTTGTTGCTATCTTATTTTATTAGTAATACATAAGTATTCTGATTCTATTATCCATAATAGTCCATATTATTTTCCTGCTTTTTACATCTTTCAATAGCACTTTTCACATCATTTTGTAATTGCCTATTTGTCTCTACACATATCAAATCTGATATATCAGCTCATTTTCTTTAGGTCACTGCTTTTCTCCTACACTGGTGAGTCTGCCGAATATGTTGCCATAGTAAATATTTGATAATGGAAAGAGTGTGAATATGATTTCTTGAGAAATTTTTCTTAACACTCAGTTAAGAAATAAGTTCATTATGTGGTCTTTACAATGGAAACAGTCTGTGCAACATTAGAGTTAGGGTGTCCAACACAACTTCTAGACAAATGCAATCATGCTTACAAAATAGTAATTGCTCATATGATATTTCCTAGGTTCCAAAGTCATTAACAAGTAAAACGAGTTGGTTTACATTCTATAGAGACCATATATAAAAATACCCATTTGTTGTTATCTGTTGTTTGGACTTTTCAAAAGGCAGAGTTTTATGGAAATATTTGTACAGATGAACTGCATATTTTTGATAAAAATGATTTTTATATTTAATGGTTACTATATATTTCAATAATTTTATTATATGCATAAGACATATGCTGCTTTTTTAACTTTGGTTTCTAGATTTGGGTAAGCAATAAGTGGGAAAATATTCATATTTCTGTGAGAAAATTAAGAAACACAATAATCCTTCCAGATGAAAAGAACTGCAAATTACATACTTTTATTCTTTTATTTACTCACTTAAAATATATTTAAATAAATTGAATATTTTATTTTGTTTTGAATTGGCGGTTCAGAGAATGTCCTGTTATTCTTAGTGCAGTAAAAACCAAATGAAGAGGATAGACACCACTGGTCACACACCCTATCCACTACTAATTTCCTTTAGGGCAGCACTTCTTAAACTTCATACTTATAAAATCACCTAAGTGTCTTTAGAAATTAATATCATTTGGTCCTAGCTCCTAAAAATCCAATCAGTAGATCCAGAGAGCAGCAGAGCAAAACCAAGGTGAATCTGATGCACATAACAATTTGATCTAAGTTTAACTGCAAGAATACTGTTCTAGAATAGTAACTTGGTCATTGAACTAAATTTCATCATACAATAAAACATTGCACTTCCATTCAGTGACCCCCTTTCTCTAAGATTCAAGACTTCCATAAACACGGTATAAGAAAAAAAAAGTCAAAGGACTCATATATTGGTGTTTCTCTGAATTTTCTTTCAATCCAATACACACATTTCAATGAATAGAAATCAAGAGTGGCAAAAAAATATCATCTGAAGTGCAGGGTGAAGGATAAGTTATGAAGAATGAAAATGTGTTTTTTTCCAGTACCAATAATAGTGTCTCATATTTCCACAGCCTTTGGGCAAAAAGTTAATACTTAAGTGCCAAGGAGCTATTTTAATTAAGAAATATCAAAAAGGAAGATTTTCAGTTGGTTATTGTGTTCATCTGGGGAGACTAGAAAAGCATATCCAAAGAAACTCTTATGTGTATAAGAATGAGCTTTATATACAAAAATAACTGTACATAAAGAAAACATTTCAGTCCAGTTCAAGGTCATAAGCTGATATTAGTCTTTATGTCCAATACCATTCCATAAGTCCTCTTCAGACTCACAAAACACACATAATAATGCCAAATGCAAGATAACCACAAGCCAGCTAGGTACAATGCCTTTGGATCCAGTAGTGTAAATACTTCAGGGCTACCAGCGGTCTCTCTCTGCTCCATGTGACTTCTCCTCCAAGATATCTCAAGATTGACCGGTTAGACTCCACCCCTACTTTCTTATCCTCAAATTGACACCAGAGTAGGTGACTGTCACGGTTATCCAAAAGGAGCTTTTTTTTAAAGAAGCTAGTTTATTCCCACTTACCTGATCAATTGTAATATATTTCAGTATACGTAAAGCAAATGGAAATATACAGTTGAGTCTTACTTGAGAGTTGCCCGTTTCTTGAGTAGCTTTTCAATGCCTGTGTTATGCCAACACTTGTCTGATCAGATTAGCATGCTTTATACATCTGTGATATAATCTTTATTCCTGCTCTGTTGGATCCCCTTAGTGTCTTGCCCTGATGTGGTAGGGTCAGATCAGGCACAATATCTGCACTGTATCCAGTGTTGTTCCAGACTTGACTGTGGGTCATGAGGGATATTGTGTCTTGTGGTGAGTCCAGCCCTATGGTCCTCTCTGTGCATTGGTTGCTCCAAGCAGGAATATTATCTTTGGGACTTGGGAGGTGTTCTACTCTCTCCCCTTCCCTCTTTGTTTGGTCCTGTGTGCGCTTATCAGATGTACCTATCTCCCTAAGCTGTAACATTAGTGCTGTCCTCTGAAGTGCATTCTTTTGGCGAGGGGTTGGTGGTGTGCACATAGCTGGGATGGGGGCCAGCCCCAAAGACCTCTCTATTGGTTTGCTGCTTCATCTTGGCAAGTTGCATTCAAATCTTGGCTCACTAGGTTGAAGTATGAAGTCAGGGGACTAATCCCCAAGGGGAGGGTTTTGTTTTTCTACATCTGCACAGAAGAGAGAGAGAGAGAGACAGAGAGAGACAGAGATCTCTTAATGTCCTTTGGATTTCTTTGTGTATGATGTTCTAGATGGCCTCCCAAAGTTCAACAGGTCTTATGTCATTTGGTGTTTTTTTTCATTAGTGTTTAATAATAAGCACAAAAATCTTTTCTTGTTCTTTTCTTAAAATAATGGGACAAAATAATAGCTTCTGATGACATCTCCTCCATTTTTATTCAGGCTTTTATTATTGAGTTGAGAGAGAAATCCAAAAGTTTATTGTCACTGTTTGGGGGACTTACAAGGGGACAATCTTTATTGACAATGCTAAGGAATTCAACTGTGTGTAGACCATAGAGAACTATGGATAGCTTTGGGAAGAATAGGAATCCCTGAATACTACACTGTCCTCTGTATAAGGATGAAGATGCAGTGGTGGAACACAACGAGCATGCACTGGATGGGTTAGCAACGATCAAGGTGTACATCAGGGTCATTGTCTTTCACCATGTTTGTTCAATCTGTATGCTGAACAAATACGACTGGATTATGTGAAAATGTGGCTTCTGAATAAGAGGAGGTCTTAGTATCAACTCTCAATATGCAGATGACACACTCTTGCTTACTGAAATTGAGGAGATTTAAAGCACTTGTTGATGAAAATCAAGGGCTTCAGCCTTTGGTAGTGATTGCAACTCAATGTAATGAGGACCAGTGTCTTATATCTTGGTGTATAGGGTCACTCTAGATGACACCTAACAACATATATTATATATTCACTGAATAAAAAGTTAATTTATTTATTATGCTACCAATTTCAGTAGCTCTGCATTTGAACTAATTCCAACTCTTTTTTTAATGGTAGTTTCATTTTGATGCTATTTCCTTAGTCTTTTTTTTTTTTTGGTACTAATCACCAGGTATTTATTCCACACAGTGATAGAATCTGCTAATTATCTACAAAGTCCATTCTGTCACCATCCTGTTTATATCTTTCCCAAGTCAACTATAATTTCTATACCTGATTTTAATCCAATGTAGACCTATAATTTAAATATGTGTGCTTATTTCCTACCTAATATTTAAAACTAACAATAGGAAGTCAAGAGCATCTTTACATTATTAAGAATATAAAGTTCAAGATAATGGAATGCATGTGCACATCGCCACACAGCCTGTATGATAAAATAGGCATTGCTAGGGTTTTAAGTATTAACCCAATATTCCAAATCTCAGAACAAAAGGGACAATTATGAAGTAAAGATTCAGAGTCATAGAAAATATACCTAGGATCTGACAATTATCTAAAAATACTATAACAAAATGCAAAAGAGAAAAGCAAAATGTTAAAAATGACAGTTCACAAATATTTATGAGAAGAGGAGAAAGCTAGGATATTCAGAAAAACTTTCTACAAATTAAAGAGTATAATTAAGCTCCTATCTCAGTCACATTGTCACACATTGATACCCTCCTTAAACCTATATATTTTAGTGAGATGTCTAAGCATTTAAAAACACAGAGTAAATATTGATTGTTTTAGTGAGAAAATAATGATTAACTAAATAGAAATAAACAATACCTTCCACAAAGACCCTCTCACTAATGTCTTAGCCAATGCCATCCACAAACCATTTGGCTAATTGCTCTATTTTCTAGTTCTACAGCTCTTCATTCAGTTACAATATTTGGACTAGGCCACATTAGATTTCAAAAGCTGCATATGATATATGAGACTATTTTTATGTTTCATACAAAGCAGACAGATTCACTTATGACCCTTTTGCTGGAAGAACTATATGAAGACATGTGGTAAAATAAAGGAAGAAATTATTTGTCATTCCTTTAGCTAAAAGTGGAGTCCATTTCCCACCCATTGGCTTTGAATTGTCTTTGATGACTTTTCTGCCCAACAGAATGCAACAGAAATGATGCTTTTAGAATTTGATGGTCAAGTTATAATATGACTTTTATTGTTCCTTTTAGAATAAATATTCTGTTATATTAAAATATTCATATCCAATTATCTGATTTGCCTAAAGAATACTTGTGGAAAAATATTATCAAACAAAACAAAGACCATAAACACAATTTCTCATATGCTATTACAATAATATTTAGAGCTTTAATTAATATTTCAGAAACTTAATAGAAAATAGATCATCTTAGAAATAAGAATAGAAAGTCAACGACTTTGATAGGTATTTATGGTTTGTCAAAATCAATATTTTTTAAAATAAAAATAATGATCAAATAAATCATGGACTAAAAAATATAATTGTTCATTCTGTTTTTTGTGTTTTAAACCCCTGGGAAAATCACAGTCTGACTATTGTAAAATGTAGAAGGGCAGTGAAATAAACAAGACAGCACACTTTGGTAAAATTCCTTGAACACGATATGAAAATTATGTAAAATAAAATGATTGATCTTATATTAATAGACATACAAAGGAGAAAATAAGTTCTTAGTTATTAAAATTTAAAGTGCTCATTTATGTTTTCTCAGTATTTCCACCTAGAAAGATTTGTTCTACATATTATTTTGGATGGGTTCCTAGTTGCAAAATTCATTTCTGGAATATTTTTTAAATTTCATCAAAGAAATATTAATTAAAACAAAAAATCAATCTTTATATCATCCCAAATTATAAATACCTTTGTCCCATTATCAAAATGATTTTGTATGTCTCAAGAAATTCCTGCTAAAAAAAATTCCTGCTAGCCAGTTATAATTTTTTCTCTCATGATTTTGTTCAAGCTCATCATAACTTGTTCCAGTGAGATAAACAGCTCATTGGAGATCAGACCCCCACTCTCTCTGCTATATATTCCTGTTGACAAGATGCATTAAACTGCACTGATGGGACCAGAGCCCTGGATCTGGAGGAACCATGTGGAAACCTCTGCCAGTGCTGAGATGCTTCCATCACCACTGGATCGACAAGACTTTCTACCCTTCGGCCTATGGTCTTCCTGCATTAACCATCATTGCGTGTGCTGGGTGAGTCTGAAGAGGAATTTATAGTCTGGTTTTAGACTTGTGGGCTAATATCAGACTTAGGAACTTGATCTGTATTGGATTTGGGTGTTTTCTTAATAGACAATTATTCTTTGATATAAAATTCTCTATTACACATATATGAATGTTTATGATTTTTGTCTCTGTAGTCAGCCCAGACTAACACAGTGATATTGTATTTTCTCTCTATATTTCTTTTTTGTTTGTTTGTTTTTTGTGGCATCACTGCCCTAGTGGGAGTATTCTATATATTTCTATTTGAATGTCTCGGGTAAATATCTTACAATCACCAGCTTCTTTATTCTTTTTTCCAAAACTAATGTGTCCCTGTATTTGAATCATAGAAATAAATAATAAATAAGACAAAAAACTGAGGCAGGTAAAGATTAGTCATAAACTCAGTGCAGCTTTTCTGGTTTTGTGTGTGCGTGTGTGCGTGTCTGTGTGTGTGTGTCTGTCTGTGGCTTTCAATGCAATATGGGAAATCTAATTGCTTTAAAATCATAGTTCTCCTTAACAATAATAACATTACATTTAAGAAAAAGCAAATCTTCCCGAAATTAATTCCAGGAGGGAAAAATCTTGTGTTTCTTATCATATGGCTGTTGCCCAATTTAGTGATTGAAAACAGCGCTTTCAATATATCCTAGCTATTAACAAAATAGTTACAGTCTTGAGTTTTTCAGGACTTCACCATTCAGGCGGATGATGGCATGATGGCACACAAGCACAGTTCAAGAAAAGCAACTCTGTTGGAGACAATATAATCCCGACTTTTACAGGTTTGCTAATGTTGTTAACTCGTGGGATAAAGGTTTTTTTTATCTCATGCGAGCACTGGATAGACGGGACAGAATCAGAGCAATCCTCTATGCAGTTTTTTATTTGGTTGAGATACTTTTATAATTTGAGCAAAGAAATATAACGGCTGACCATTTTGGTAGCCCCCGTATTTAAATGTGTCCATAGTGAAAAATAATGGTAGTATTGCATATATGTCAATACTTGAACATAATTCAAAACTTATGTAATATTTCAATACTGCTTTACTAATTACACAAAGCATTACTGTATGCAACTTAAAAATGATATCTACATTTCTTTGGAACTTGCAGAGAAGTATATGAATCAGATTAGCTCAGATTTTAAAATTGTAAGTATCCACTAAAATACATAGTTAAAAAAAGACTGGTTTATAAAAAGGGAACTTACAGCAATAAGAGAAAGGACATTTATTTAATCCTTTGTTTGCAATCAATAGTCTCCATAGATAACTTAAGAAAAAAAATTTGAAGTCTCCATAATGTCAATAGAGAGCTGGAGAATTGTATTAGAAACTATGTAAGTGACATTATAATGACATAAATAAATAAATAAATGTCTTTACAAGAACAGATCATACTGAGCATAACCACTGATGTTAATTCATATCACTGTTTCCATATCTGTATCATTAATAATTTATATTCTAAAGATAAGTGTCTACATAGTCATTTATAATCTGTCCAGCTAGAGTAGTTCATGTGATCCAGCTACAAAAGGAGACTCCTAGGCTTATTTGGCCTCCATGAGGAAGAAAATTTAAAGGCTAGACTCTGGGAAGCATATTAGTAAGTATATGGTAGTTAAATGACATCACAGAAGAAGACAATATAGATATAAAGATAGATTGCATCTCAGGAGTTTGCTTAGTGGTAGTAAATATCTTCTTGTGAAGATGGAGATAAACCAATGTACTGCTTGATAAGAAAATGATATGAATTGTATCACAGTGATATACAGATTTTAGGTTCTATCTGATCTTCATACAGATTTGATATTCTACACAGAGAAGTAATATTAAATCATTTCTAAGTTAGAAATAAATTATAGTTTAAAATTCTGTTTTAGGGATCATGAAAATAATATGTTTGTGTAGTTTTAAATTCTTCTTCATCTGAAAAATGAATGAATGAATTTGGATGAATGAATTTGGTCCCTTCAGACAAATGTAAGAAAAAATTGTATTGTGTTTTGATGTCAGTAAATTAGTTACAATTTGGGGACGTGACATACATTATGTAGCATGAGAAATTGCTTTAAAGACAATGCTGATATTTGGAAGAAATTAAAAGGAAAGCAAAAATCTACTGACAGGGAGCTAAAAACAGGAAGAAATATGAGCAAATAGATTTTACAAGTATATAAATACAAATATTTATGGAATATTGTTTGCAACTTTTAATTTTATTAATTTTAATAAAAATAATAAGAGTACACAGGATTCATTAAGAAATTTACTCTCCTACCAACAATTTAAAATTTGTAATGATTGTTTAGTAATTATAATAGTGATATTTCTTTCAAAAAACTAAGAAAATAAAAAGGCAGATGTTTCAAATTCAAAGAAAACCAAATTACTACTGTACTGAAGGACTCAACAGCCTGTGTGATCATGAGGTATCAATGTGATCAGGTATCAGTCATCAGAGGACCCAAAGTAAACAAATATTCTGATGCAAACTATGGGAGTAGGATGGTCAAAGCCATCTGTAGAAAATTAGACATTCCCTAAGCAAAGGGTTACAAGGAAGGAATGAGTCAGTCTGGGTGTAGCATAGCACCAATTGAACATACAACGTTCCTCTAGTTCTTTAATGCTCCCTCCTCCTTACCCCCACTGTCATGACCCCAGTTCTACTTTACACACTCAGCTTGACTGGAACATGTACATTTGTACAGATAAAAGCTCTTGACACAGGAAATCTAGGACAGAAAACAATGGGAGTAGGTGTACCATAAGAATAGGGGGAAGGTGGGTGGGGAGAAAGGGGAGAAACAGGGAACCCTTTGTAATGATCAACATATAGTCCACCTCCCCAGGGGCACGAATAACCGAAATGTGGACAGACCAAGACAACGGACAGCGTAAAATATGAAAGTAATAAAAAATTAATAATATATCAGGGATCAATGAGGATGGGAGTGTGGAGGAGGAAGGAAAAAAAGAGGAGCTCAAGCAGAGAGAAAATGCTTTGAAAACGATGATGGCAACATATGTACAGATGAGTTTGATACAATTGATAAATGGAATCTTATAGAGCTGTAAGAGTCCCTAATAAAATGGTTTACTAATAAAAATGTACAGGTTATTCATGTTTGCACTCATTTAAATAGTGATGGCAAAATACTCATGACCAGATCCACAAGTAAACCTCAAGACACTGAAGAATGAGAATTAAGTATTATTTTGTTAGTTTAAGTATGGAGTCAGAATGGTTAGACTCCAGGTGTCTATCTGTAAGGAATGGTCTGGGATGGACATCCGAGAGATGGTTCCCTGCAGCCGGAGCCTGAGGCTGGTTGTGGAAATCCAGCTAGCTTCTCAAGATTCAGACAGAGAGTTAGAGAGACATGCTTTTGCCCTTTTCTCTGAATATTAGCAGAAATTCATGTTCAACTGTAATCAGTATGTTTTATTGCTAGTTGTATGACATACTTAAATTTTATTACTGTCATCACCAATTAGGAAATTGCTTTATGTGATATTTATATTCTACAAGTTTCAGGGCAAAGATCATATCATGAAATTCTTTAATGACAATATTTACCCTTTGCTAATTTATAAAGGTTTGATTATGCTATATTCTAACACACTACACAAATTGCAGAAATTTCTATGGTATGCTTCATATAGTATATGATTTTATTTCTAAGTTTAGAACAAATTTCTAATAATATTATTTATTAGAAAGCTTTATAGAAATAAATTTGCTTCAATTTATAATTCAGAAACTCTCCATCAAGAATGCCACATTATAAATGACTTGGATGTAGATGTTTAAAAGCATTACACTAAAATTATCACAGTGTAAAAGCAGTACAAAAACCTTCATGGTAGCGATTTACACAATGACTGATTTGAGAGCATCCAGGCAACACACTTCACAACTACTTGCATTATTTATATCAGATATGCATTTTCCTTAAGAAAAAGAAAACAAATTACTTATTAATTAGAAGGCTAGTTTTCACAATTCAAGATATATATATATATATATATATATAACTATGATGCTACTAAGTTTAGATAAGAGTAAATATTCATATTATCCTTTTAATCTCTATTATCCATGAAGAAAGCTGATTTACTAATCCAAAGTCATCGCAACATCTCTTTTCTAGTAGCACAAAAATAGTAATATGATATAGTAACATGGAAACCAAGGGCATAAGACATTGGATTGCATAGCAAACTCCATATTTTTCATGATTTAAACTTTCTAACAACATTATATGCACTTGTCAGAAAACATTGTTTGTTTGTTTGTTTGGGGCATCATTGCCCTCAGGTGGTGGGGGTAGTCTTTGCTCCGTGGAGCTGGAATTGAACCTCCATCCCAGTGGACCACAGTCCCACGCACAACCACTATGCCACCGGGGCTCAGCCCCGAAAATATTGTTACAAATCACAGAAACTTTATTTTAAATAAACATGTGACACAACTGTGTCTCTACATATCCTCCATCTAGGTTTGCATATACACATTTCTTTTGTGTAAACCTCATATTATGAATTGGTGAAAGATTACAGTGAAATCTTCTAAGTTGTTCACTCAAAAGTTTTGTTTAATCTGATTTGTTGAAATCCCCTCTTTACACCCTAACTTGTTGTAGTTCCTCTGAGGGGCAGGTTCCCTGCTCTGTAACACTGCCACAAAGAATTTAAAATGCCTTGATTTACACCAGGCCCAAACTGTAATTTTGTCATTCTCAGGGACTCAAATTATGCTTTAAAAAAAATATTCTCTGAGGTTTTGGAACAAAAAGGAATCTGAAAGGGCTACCCTGAAGAATGAGCTTGAGCACTGCTGTGTTCATCTGGGTAAATTAGGGAAGCAAGCTGAAAGAAACTCATACTATAAGAGAGAGTTTTATACAAAGGGTAAGTACACAAACAAGAAACATCCCAACCCAGTGCTGCCCGAGCCCACAAGCCCAACATTAACCCATTTGTCCAACACCAATCTACAAAGCTCTCCACTCATAAAACACACGTAATGCTGCCAACTGCAGGAGGAAAGATGACTCAGTGAGCAGTACGCATCTCAGTGCTGCCAGGGTTCTCCACACAGCTGCTTTAGCACTCAGGGCTACATCAAGGTAGGTCCACGTGACTTCTCTTCAGGGATGTCTTGTGGGAACTGAACCTTGCCAGATGAAGCAGGAAACTGCCAAGGCAGCTACACCCTGGTCCAGCCATCAGAAAGCAAGAGAACAGAGAATTAGAAAGGCAAGGCTCACCAAGCCATTTCCCGTATTTTTTCACCACAGGACACACCCAGTGAAAACAAGAAAAAAATAGTCTGAACCAAATAGTACCAGTATATGAGCATGTTCTGGGATACCACACCTCTGGACCATAAGACACACCCTCATTTTTTCCCCACTTTGGGTGAAAAAAAGATGCCTCTGGTCTCAAAAATATGGTATTCCTCCAATCTTCAATTAACCCCACCTGTGTTTATCAGCAGGTTGGCACAATGAACTTGAACTCTCTCAATTGCTATAATGGTAAATGCTCAGTGCAACTTTCCTGGCCTCTTGCTATAACCCAAATGGTTTTTAACTTTGTTGAAACTTTTTCATACTAAGCCCATGTGATCTTCCAGTACTTTCAAAAACATTTATCAAAATTTCTCCTTGAGAGTTAAAACAGAGACAAAGAAACAAAACAAAACTGCCTCTATAAACTTCTGAGCTGCCATCTTGTAAATTTAACTGACCCAGCAGATTCCATTGGAAGGTATTTTAAGGCTTGGACCTTTTCTGTCTTCTTTTCAGGGCATCTTACGAAGTATAGAACAACAGTTTTGCTGAGAAGAAAACTTTTGTGCAGCCATTATCTGATAGCAAAGATATGTGGAAACATGTTATGAGTAACTCATGCATATATGAACTGAGCTCATAGTAACTCAAGCACAGGAAGAGTCACATGAGTGGAACAACATTAGGCATTGTGTGACTGTGTTGCACACAGGGGTCAGAAATGGATGGTAGCTAAAAACAACAATCACATCAATCACAGCTAAAAGGAGCTCTCATGGCTCTGATTAATTAGCAGTGAACGCTAACCACAAGGTCAGAGGTACGAACTCACAAGCTTCCCTACTGGAGAAACGGGGAGCTTTCTGCTCCTGTCCATAAAGAGAGAACATCAGAAACTCGATAAAAGCGCAACATGACTTGGAATTGATGCAATACCTGAGGTAGCAATAAAAGTGAAACATTTCTTTTCGTATTTTTCTATAACTTCTGATTTTAGTACTTGCTATTATCTGACTGGATGATTGACCATCTCAATTGGTACAACTTAAGCAGGTAGGCATTGTAGCATAGATACATGCCAACTTGAGTATGTACGGAAGTGAGAGGTGGAGTACAGCCTGTCAGTCGGGTCACAGACTGATAATGCTTCCAGGACTGTGGACTTCCTGCAAGGCAGAAAGGGAGAACCTCCCTCTCTCTTTGCCATGTTCCCTTCCTCCTCACTGGGACATCAGTACAGCTCTGCATGTCTGATCCTGAGAGCTGTTGGCAGCCGGCATGTGTCCACTCACTGTTTTCCCATGATGCTTTTCTTGCTCCCACTTCAGGTTGCTCTGTTATCAGCCTGCCGCTCCCTGAGTTTTAAGAGGGACTTTGAACAGGCATCACTCTTAGGGACCTGAGTTGGACTGGGCTGGGATACCTTCTTGATATGGAATTGCTTGTTGATATAAATCTTTTTCTTATACATTTATGAGTCTCAATGGATTTGTTTTTCCAGACAACCTGACCTAGTACATAATGATAAATTATACATATTAGAGTTCTGGCTCGTGCATGATGCGGTCCCTCTGCCTTAGTCAGAATTTTGTGACAAAAGTGCTTCCTTTTTGAGGATAAATTCAAGGAGGCCTATCTCTGTAGATTTAGGATTAGAGGTTCAGACCACAGGATGGTGGGGGGGGGGTGGGGGTAGGCATTTGAAGAAAATGATACCTATGCTTTTATAAAGACCAAAATAATTTGTGCTTTATTTTTTTCACTACTCATTATCGTGAAAAGGAAGTTTAGCTGTTATAAGCCTCAATTTCTATTTTTGCTTACAACATAATCCTCTTAAACATAAATATGTTTATTACAATGTCTACATAACACTTATCATTTCATTTAAATAATATAGTTCTCAGATCTTTGTTTTCCAAATTAGTACAATTAACACATACTTGGTACAGAATATGAAAATATCTTCAGTTGGAATCTCTCATCTGTCACGTGATGATGAATATATAGAGAAAATTACTACACACCTTATGTGTCTTAAAATTATTTTCGTAGTCACCTAATCTAGGATGCCTCATACCTTTAGATTCAGTTCGCATTAAATTAAAAGCACTAGTGGAATGTCAAAATCCATTTCATGTACATTTCTCAGGTTATTTGGAAGTGCAGCCAGATATGCATAAGAATTTCATCTGAAAGACAGTAACCCAAATAAATGAACCTGTCTCACATTTAAGATCTAAAATTATGCTTGTAAATTCTCTTTAATATCCAAGTGAATGATAGCTGGGTACTATGATATAATCTCTATACATGAGTTTGAAATAGGACAGTAATTAAGACTGTAAGAATGTGTCAGGTCTTGTACCCCCCACGAGTTGGAATTTCATTATAATAAGCATTTTTAGACTTTTGTAACACACCCATCTTCATACTCAATCAATGGTAAAAAGTTTTAAATTTAAAAAATAAGATCAACAGCATTTCTTCAGAGTATCTTTAGCTACCTTAGCATTCAGGAGCATGGGTATATTGGAGGAAATTTGTAGTTTCAAATGCATGAGTGCTTATGATAAATTTACATATCAAATGTGTTTTTAAAAAGATTTTTGTTTTGAATTGTATCAAAGTTCACAGAGAAGATTAGTCTTCTGTTTTTAAAATTCAGGCACATTTTACTTCATGTTATTGATTTCATTGCCCATAATATAATATTACTTATCCCATTTCCTGTTTCCATACCTTCATCTTCATTAACTTTCTTAAATTTGGGAAAACATTGCCATTTTGACTGAAATGGTCAATTGCTACAAGGTTTCCATATCATCCTAATGTGAAGGCCTATTGTTTGTCTGAAAATTAAAGCAAGGGCCCAAGACCCGAAGGGCCATCTTCTCAGGAGTTCCACCAGTGCCTATCTGACCAGGATGTCTGATTTAAAAAAAAAATTGTGTGTGTGTTGTTCCACATTTTTCTTCTGCTCCAACCAGGGCTTTTAATGGGATCCTTCTTAGAGTGGGTGGTAGTGGTAACTGAGATCCTTCCAGTTATTTTAATGGCTTAGGTAATGCATTAGCCTACTGAAATCATAGCTCCTATGTGTCTTTGACTTCCATCATTCTTCAAACTCTATCTGATGAATGTCAGGAATAGAAGAGGAAGGAAAATAAGTTATTAGCTAGAGTATCCATAAGTTTATTTTTGTGACAGAGAAGCTAATATTCACTAAATGAGAGATGCAGAGAAAGACAATGAGGGAAGTGAAAGAACTAAAGACAACAGAAGTACTTTTATATACACAATCCTGGAATAATGGAGATCTATGCTTGGATCCACAATCAGTGCCCGTGGATGCAGTACTAAGAGGTCAAAGGACGCATGGCATTGGGTAAAACTGCTGCCAAATTTGCCAAAGGCATGTGGAAGGTGGACATTGAACATGGAAGTCTGAAGAGGAATCAATGCATTTGAATTGTCTTGCAGGCAAATAATACTGAAGGCACCACAGACTGCCCGAAGAAGAAACACATTGTTCTTGGAAGAAATACAGCTAGAGTGCCTCAGGCCCAGGAGAAGGACGTCATGTTTGGGAAAAAGTGGGGCAGTGCAAAGAGAATGCCCCTTGACAAGAGGGGTTGACACAGAAGCTGCAGTGCTGGGCTCAAGCATAAAACCACTTGGGAGACTGGTGCAGGGCAAGAGAGGATTTCATTCAATTACACATAGTGTCCTATGATTTGGAAGGTTGATAAAAGTTCATAACTGTGTAAAAATAAAGAAAATGTTATAAAATTTATTGTGAAGATTGGTGATTACACAATGCTTTGAAAATATACCTGAACCATTTAATTTTATGTTATGTGCATTATGTCAATAAGCTCTTTATAAATAGTATTAGGAGAAACATTGAAAGGATTACTTTTAAAGCTTGTGAGGGCTGTATAATGTGCAACAATTGGTCAACATCCATATTGCAAAAGGTACATGAAAGAATAAAGTACAACCCTGTGCTACGGGAGGGCATCAGTGCCCTCTGGTGGTCGTAGGAGCTCTCCAGCCTTGGACTTGAACCACCAAGCCAGTGGGCTGCAGTCCCGCACACAACCACTCTGCCCCCAGGGCTCTGCCAACCCTGTGCTTTTTAAATCACACACTATCCCCTCTTGTATTCAAAAGTCGTGACTTAAGTGCACCTCTCAAATGAGTTGAATTAAGTGATCTGGGATAGATTTTCTTCATAATGTTATCTTTGCTGTGATTTTTACTTTGTGATAAGTTACAAGGTTAAATGCTTTAAATAGCCTCAATAAAATACCTGGATCCATAACACATTAATTATGATATCCCTTGTTCCATGTCCTCTTCTAATTCTGACTTTAATTTCTGGCAGTCTTGTAAATTTGTAATTACTGTTTAAAAGGAAAGATGGTGACAATAATTATATCCATCATACAAATTTAATGATTATATAAAACAATAGTTATAACTAATTAGCTATGATGTCAGATACACAGTAAGTATTCAGCAAGTATTAGCTTTCATGGTATTTTATTCTTATTTGATGATATCTACATAAGATTTGCATTATTTAACATATTAATTTTTTTAAATGCATCTTAACTTGGGGTAATTTGATTGACATCTTTGATTTCAGCATATTCATTTATAAAATACAAGGTTCTAAAGGTGAATACAGTTTCAAAATGATTAGTAATATTAGTTTTGACTACCTTGTAGACTGAAAAATATAAATACAGAAAGCAAACAAGGAAGCAAATTTAAGTAGTAATAACTTGAGTGATTTAAATTAAACATAATACTGTGGAAAATACAAATCATTGTAAAACTTGCACAATTATGGTTCATTCAAATGATCCAGAAAATAGTTTGCTTTTAATATTGAGTTATAAATCTTATAGTAGATTTTTCCTGAGGTGTTCCTAACATTTTCAATTAAAAATATGATGAAAATAATTATTGATGATGAATAACTATAATATTTTCAGTGTCTGTTACAGCTGTAACTCAGGCTAAATTTGAAAGTATTTTTGGATTAGAAAATAAAATGATAATAAAATAATAATAATAATAATAATTTGAATAAATTCCTTGTCATATGCACTTGATTCTATGGGACTGTTTGTAGTAGGGGGAAAGGAGGAAAATATTTAAGGGTATAGATTATGAAGCTCATGTATCCCATTTCATCTTAATTATTAAATTCTTACCTAATTTAAGGAGCATAACAAAGCATGAGTTGCTTAATCCCTGATAGTAAGCCAGAAAGCAATTTTCAGGACAGATTGCTGACTAATGGAGAGAAACCTGCTTCTACAAGTGATTCACGGGGGCTGAGCCCTGTTGGCATAGTGGTTGAGTGCGGGACTGCGGCCCGCGAGCTTGGCGGCTCTCAGGATCAGCGCTGGGTAGTGCCCACGACCACCAGAGGGCAGTGATGCCCACCCCCACCTCCCAAAAAAAAGTAATTCAGCTCTACACTGAGACTTGTATAGGTTACCACTTAAGATTTTCTTCTAGAAGGAATCATAGTTATTTCAATGTGTGTCTAATATTTTAACTAGCTGAAGAAGAAAGATGGTTCACTACATGGTTCAGGGAAATGAACTTCTATTCTTAAGAAATTATAATAGTCTAAGTATTTCACAAAAGTGAAATATAGACAGTACTTTTTCACTCAGATTTCAGGTCTGATCATATTTTTCAAATCTTTTCCAAAATCTTTTTCAAATCTGTGGCAGTCATGTGCTTATGTTAATTTTATGATTGAAATGTAGGGGTGGAGTCTAGCCTGTTAATCTGGAGATAGCCATTGAGTAGCCAATGAGGCCTCTATGTGGGCGTGGCTTTCTCCTGAGACTTCTGGGAAATCTCGCGATATTTCCCTTGTGAAGATGAGAAGCTATCTTCCCCAGTTGTTGGGAGTTAGTCTCAGAGACAGTGAATCATGGACAAGACAAGATGGCAGCGTCCAAGAAGCTGGAGGAGCCGGCAGAGAGACCACACAGCTTTGTCTTGATGGATCCAGACCTCTGAAGCTGGGGCGGACACATGGAGACCTCTGCCAGTGATGAGTTGCTTCTGCTGCTGATGGACCCTAAGGCCTGGAAGCGAGGAGCCATGGGGAGAGCCCTGCCAGCACCGGGATTCTGCACCCACTGACCTGTGACTTCGTGAGTTGGAAGGAGACTTTATAGACTGATTTCAAGCATATGGGTTAATATCGTTCTTATGACTTTGAACTGGACTGGGCTCAATGTCCTGCTCCTCTTGTATATAAACCTTTTCCTTATGTCTATATGCGTGCCTATGAAATTTGTTCCTCTAGTCTACTCAGACCAACACAAAATCATTTTCAAAATATACAAAATGTGAGAATGACTAATATTGAATAGTTGAACAGTTAGTAAATTATGACTAGTACATTGAATAATTAGTAAATTATGACTCTTATCTAAAAAATGACTATTTGTGTTCAGTACAGATCACTACTCATTAAGTAACAGATTTTCCTTTTGAAGATAGTTTATACCCATAAAAAACACATAATTTAAGCCAGAATCAAATTGTTTTTGGAAGTTGAATTTCCATTTTAATTTTATCAGTATGGTTGAGATTCAAAAGGAAGTGCTTCCACTCACAGGGAGGGCAGTTTAGCCTTCTCAGGTCAGGAGTGGGAGTGCAGACCACATCAAAGTGTCCCAAACAGCCCATCAACAGAGAGAGCTAAGGGACTGGGCCCAACCCAAGCTATGATGACTCCCTCCCTAGGAGAGGGTGCTGTAGAGGACAACACAGAAGCTACAGGCTGGACAGGGGGCCAACCTGTCCCACCCATATGGGAGAATACTAAGAAGGAAAGCCAGAGAGTGGGACTAGACCTCACTCTGGCACACCAAGCCCTGAGGACAGCATCCCTGCGGCTTCAGGGATAGCACAGAGAGGCCTGTGGGGCTAACAACAGCTTGAGACATGATGTTCCCACACTGGAGGACACAGTGCGGGGAGTGAGTCTGCTCTGACCTCCCCAAGCCCCTCCCGCTCCACCCCCGACATAGTGGGGTAAAACAAGAAGGGAACATAACAGATTAGCAGTAGGATTGAAGTCACAAGGCCGCTGAGGAATCCCCAAAATTGATTTCAGATTCAGAGGGGCAGTGTCTAGTTGGGAAATAGTTATAATGGTCAGTGGACAGACCTGGAGTTAGGTATAGGTTTTTCTTTGTGTGCTTTGTTGTTGCTGCTGTTATTTTGTGTGTATGCTTGTTTTGTCTTCATTGTTTTGGTTTTGTCTATCTATATAAGATTGGCATGATCAACAAACCCAAGGAGAAATCAATGAGACTTAGGTAAGGAGTGGAGGGGGTGTTGGGGGAAAGAACTGTGAGCAAATAAGGTCAAGATCAGGGGGGCAACTAGGGATCTGTTGGTGTTGGAGCAACTGTAATCTAGACAAGAGGAATTACTGAGAGGCAGATAAGGAGTGTGTGTGACTGTAAGGCAGGAGGAAGGCAAAATGAAATAGAGGAGAGAGCTAGGAAGAAAAATGACTCAATAAGGTATAAACACACATATATATGTAAATATACTAATACATGAAAATAGAGGCAAAGTGGAACAGCAGGGGAGGGAAAAAAGGAAAATAAAGGCATTTGGCCAATGTACATATATTTACATGGCAATATGTTGAGGAAGTAGATAAGTTTTCCTTCAACATAAGAACACTTTATTCTAATAATGTATCACTGGGCAATACCCACCTTGTCTATGTGATCACTGAAGACAAACTTGGTGCATACTAAATGTGGTGAAGAAAACAGATAGTGCCCGATTATTGAAATATATAGCATCTGAGGTCTTAAAAACTAGAAGCAGGGAATCAACAAAGCCCACATGGAAGAAGCACACCAGCCTGTGTGATCATGAGGTGTCAACAGGAACAGGTATCAGAAGTTCAAAAATAAACAATCTAATCAAGGTGAAGGAGTGGGGTCAAAGTAGAGACCCACAGCCCACCTGTGGATAACAGGACATTCCTCCACAGAGGGGCCGCATGGAATAAAAAGATACACCAAGGGGGCAATTTATCTCTGAAGACATATGCTACACTCCTCTACTTCTTTAATTCTTCCTCCCAATCCCTATTATGATATCAATCATACCTTGCAAATCCTGCTAGACCTGTGTACATACATCAGTACAGGGAAAACCTTTTATTATAGGGAATTCAGGATAGAAAATCCCCTCAGGAACAGTAATGGAAGTATTTATTCCATGAAGAGAGAGCAAGGGAAGGGGGTCTAAGGGAACAAGGGGAATTGATAGCCATGATGGATGAATAAACCCCCTCAAGAGGGATAAATACCAGGATTGTCAGTGAAAGGATAAAATGGGTGGGTGTAAAATTTGCATAAATAATGATAACAATACATAATATATTAAGGACTCATAAGGGTGGCAAGCTAGTAGAAGGAGGGAATAAATGAGCTTATTTCAACAGGTTCAAGAAGAAAAATAATGTTTGATATTGTTGATGGCAACATGTACACAAGTACACTTGATGTATGGATTGTCATATGTAAGACCCCCCCAATAAAATGATTTATTAATTAAAAAGGAAGTGTCTCTATAACTAATGTTTGAATGTGAGTCTTTCATTTGCCCTTGAATTAAAGAAGATAAAATAACACCACTGAGCATAGTAATGTAAATGCTACATTGAATTTTATTCCATAAAAACCTTGCTTGAAACATATGTACGGAGTAATCAATATGTTATTTTATTTTCTAAATTAAAATTGATATTATGATTTAAATAAGAGTAATGATTTCAGTTATTTAAATTGAAAAGTTACAATACTCACTGAAAGTGGATGAGAACAAACATTTTATATGTGTGTGCTTTAGCTTGAATATTTTCTACTAATCTTGTTTAAGTTTACTTATTCTTTCCCTGGCTATGTAGAGTCTAGGAGTGATCCCTCAGGACTGGGACTAAAATAATACAAATGAGGCACCCAGGGAGAACCTTTTGAAGAGGCACTCATTCTCCCAGCTATGAACACCCTTCTTAAGGATGTACATCAACACCAAATGCTATTGTTGACGTCCTATAGCTCCATTATTGAATTTTCATTTTGGTATTTATATTTGATTCTTAAAATTCAAACACCTGTTAATATTAACCATCTAACTTTACATGCTCCTCATGAAGGACTTTGTCATATTAATCACTGTTATATTAAATTCGTTGTCATATTGCTTCAATAGATAGCATTTATATGCATGTTTTGCATCATAACGGAGTCAAATTTCCATGATTGTTTTTACTCCTGGGAGTATGTCTGTATATTTTCCCCTTTCTTTGGTGCAATGAATATTTTGCTTTATATTGTTTGTTTTGAGAAACTAATCATCTTGTGAAAGGTAGTAGAAACTGAAGTACACAATGTTTATACTTGGGAATTGGCATGCTTTTCTTCTGCATGTTCTTTATTTGGTGGTTTAAATATCTCTACTTAATAATATGCTGGTGGACAATTATTATTTATGCCAACTTGAGTTGGTCAGGATTCTCTCATGGGCCATTCTACCATAGTCAACTCCATGATAGGATTTTTTGCAAAGCAGCCAAGTAGTTGTAGATAAAACATGCTTAGTCTGATGAGAACTTTAGTATAACTAAGGGTGGTCTACTGCAGGTGGTCTACTCAGTATAAATTGACAGTTTGTGGACACTAGCTACAGGACTCGATTTTGCCTCTGGCTCACTGATTTCTTATTACAGTCCCAGCCTATCCTAGGAGTTAACATTGGTTTCATTTGACTAACTTGAATTCATTCAGCTTTGTATCCACCAATCTGTGGTCTTCATACACCATCTTCTACTTCCTGTTCCTCAGCCTTGCGGCTACAGAAATGAGAAGTCTTTAACTTATATCTCACCATGGATTTCAGCAGGATGGACTTACCCAATTTTAAAATAGTATGCACCATTTTGTGATCTCTCTCTCTCTCTCTCACACACACACACACACACACACACACACACCTCTACACACACACACACCTCTACACACACACACACACGAGTGTCACAGATTTTGCTTCTCTACTGATCTCAACCTGACAGCTGGTTTAAAGACCGGTTAATGCTAAGGAGCCTCTCTGGTGTTCTATGTTAGACACGGGGCTGTTGGCCTCGCGTTTGGTGGTTGATATACACCAACCTAGCCCCAGAAGAAAGAGGAACGTCTCCTCCCATGAGTGTTTTCAATATCTGCAACACTATTTAGGGTTATTATGAGTTAGAATAGAGTCAATGTCAGAAATTGTGGTGTTTGGGCTCTATGGTTCCCCTAGGTTCACCAAAGGCTTCAGTTTTCCCTAGACAGTATTAAATTCTCTGCATACTTAGTCTTTTAATGAAGACTGACTTGTCAGAGGATTTTAATTGTCAAACAACTCCATAGCCAACTTCGGTCTTCTCATTCTGCTATATGTAAGAGAAGTGTCAGGGACATAAGTCTTTTGATGTTCTTGTCTCTTCATTATCATCCTCTACATAGTATTGCTTTATTTTATTTTGTTGGGTGCTTGCTAGGTGGTAGGGTTCAGTAGTGATATTCTCTATTGTATTGATTAAGCAACTAATTTAGTCAGATGCCTTAAATATGTGGATTATTTGATATTGTAAACTATCTAACTGTTGGAATTGTTGTTGTTACAGCTCCTAAAAAACAATGATGTTGCTTGTTTTCTCAAAAAAATAATGCTTATTTTCATAAGGAAACATCTTGTCAGATTTTCATATCCCTCCTGCAATGACTCCTGTCACTCTTTGATAGTCTGCAACCCAAGAGGCACTTAGTTAGAACAGTTTTTAGTTTTTCAAAAGGGCACAAGCTGACAGAATCAACGATCTCCCTGTTCTGAGCAGTTTTTAATACCACTTAGGTTTATCTAATTCATGGAATCTAGTGCCTGAGTCTTATCCACTCCTCTTCCAAGAGTTAGTCCATTTTTTTTGGTCATAGAGTTTAGCTCTCTGATTGAATTATGGAATTTATAAATTTTCACTTAATTCAAGCTGTTGCTTTGTTGTTGTTGATCAATATAAGTAGAAATCAGTACCTTCCCCCCTCTAAATGTTTTTTTTCTATGAAAGAAGCACAGTTCTAGCATTACCAGATATATTTGCTTAAAACTTATACATCACTCATATTTTATATAGTTATACCATTGCTGCTATTAAAGTGGTGTCTGACTCATGTCCACCCTAGTACAACAAAAGAGAACATAACCCATTTCACAATTCCTGGTAAGTTCGAACATACTTTTGAGACATTGATTAGGAGAGTTGATTTTTGATATTCATCTTTCAGCACAATATTATAAAGTAATCTTCTGGTACACTGAGGTTTTTGGTGAGTAGTTTTGAAAAGTAAGTCATCAGACTTTTCTTTTCAATGTCTCTTTGTTTGGAGGCTCTGATAAAATGTAGTCATCATGAATGATCTGCTCATATGTAAAGTATCAGTGGCGCCATGTGAGTTGCAACTAGTGATTTCCCCTCATCTAAAGGAAAGAAGGATGAAAATCTAAGTTCATATGGTGTGGCAGTCATGTGCTTATGTAAATTTTATAATTGAAATGTAGGGGTGGAGTCTGGCCTGTTAATCTGTAGAAAGCCATTGAGTAGGCGATGAGGCCTCTATGTGGGCATGGCTTTCACCTGGGACTCCAGGGAAATCTCGTGGTATTTCCCTCGTGAAGATGAGAAGCTATCTTCCCCAGTTGTTGGGAGTTAGTTTCAGAGACAATTAATCACAGACAAGCTGGTAGTGTTGGAGAAGTGGGAGGAGCCAGCGGAGAGACCACATGGCTTTGCCCTGATGAAGACAGACCTCTGAAGCTGCAGTGGCATGCTGTTGATGGACTTGAGCCCTGGAAGCAAGGAGCCATGGGGAGACCCCTGCCAGCGCCAGAATTCTGCACCCACTGACCTGTGACTTCCTGCGTCAGAAGCAGACATCATAGACTGATTGCAGGCATATGGGTTAATACCGGACTTATGACCTTGAACTGGACTGGGCTGGGATGCTTTCTCCACATCCCATTCCTTTTGTATATAAACCTTTTCCTTATACCTAAATGCGTGT
This sequence comes from Nesogale talazaci, assembly GCA_004026705.1. Taxonomy (NCBI): domain Eukaryota; kingdom Metazoa; phylum Chordata; class Mammalia; order Afrosoricida; family Tenrecidae; genus Nesogale; species Nesogale talazaci. Next base: position 91,856 of record PVJH01001605.1, on the reverse strand, counting down.
CTCTGAAGTGTGTTCCTCTAGTCTACCCAGCCTAACACATATGGGAAAGAAACATATTCAATGGATTAATGATGAAAATGATGGGCCACACAAATATGGTCTCCTTGACCTTGAAACCAGCACTAGATGATGCGTAGTTACCAGTACCTCTTTACCTCTGTAAAGGTCACACTTCAAGGTTTTGGATAGAAAGAGAGAAAGTGTGGAAGAAAATTCAAATATCATAAAAGTGATGAAGCTTACTGTTTCCTAAGAGACTTCTAGAACCTGTAAGAATATGGCCCTTAATCACCCTTGAAGATTGGACCCTCACTCACTGTATTAGAATAAGCAAAGCAAGTAGAACTCAAATGGCAGCATTTGGACAAAATTCAGAAGGTTAGGAAATGAAAAGAACTGGAAGTGGGTAACACAGGGTGGGGCAGTCCCATTCCATATGTACTCAAGTATAAGCCCACCTAAATATCAGCTAAGTTACATAATTTTGCCATAAAAACTGCATTAAAAATGTGAGGAAAAACTCACTTTATACTTGAGTATACATGGTAAGTGAAATTGCAGTGGATGAGTTGACAAAGTGTTTATGAATTGTGGATGGAAAATATTTATTCTTTCTATAGACCTTCACCAATGTCACCAGAAATGTTTGAATATTTTTTGAAAATTATATTTCAGTGGCACAGTTTCTAGTAGCCATGGGATTTTGAGACTACCTCTGCCTCGAGGCTTTGACTCTAGTAGCTATGAAGTAAAAGGATGAGGCTATGTGCTCCTGTAAAGATCTACAACCTAGGCAAGCATACAGGAAAGCACTGCTCTGTCCTAAGGTCCTTGTGCATCAGAGTCAGCTACACAATATTGTTTGTTGTTGCTGTTGTGTGTGTGTGTTTTAATCATTAATGAGGACTGTATCTTATTGGTTGAGAATAAATATCTCCTTTGTAAACCCTGAGAATTGTTCAAATCACAATCCACTTTCCAAATACCTGTCTGTCATTGGAGAGCTGTATTACTTGTAGATTATGCATATCACTCAGCAAAGACTCGTTGGCCTACTGCTGACATATCTGGAGTACTAGATTAGCATGATCCCCATCTCCAGAATTTTCCCCATTACTTTTTGCTACTTCAGTTTTGGGGATTATGGGACTTTTATTTATTATTTTATTTATTTATTAGGTATTTATTTATTAGGTAAATAAAAAGTAAAAATTCAGAACCAGACATGATTCAGGAAGCAGTTCCTCGGTCAGTTCACTTTTCAACGCATTGTCACAGGCAGACATCCTGTGCCTCGGTCCTTCAGTGTTACTTGGGCAAGAATATTATGTCTACTAGCCACTGCCTTTATGTGCATTCTTATAATAAGGCTATGTAAGCTTCTGAGGCTGTACATCTTTATGGAAGCAGAGACCATTCTCTTTGGTGGGTTAGCCTGACAGCACCACCAAGCCTCCTTGGTGTCTTGCTGTTATGTGCAATTGAATGTACTCTGACTCATAGCTAACCCATGCACAACAGATCAAAATGCTGCTTGATTTTGAGCCACCCCTATAATCTTTCCTAAGTTTGAGCCGATTGTTGCAGCTACTGTGCCAATCCATCTCATTGAGGCCCTTCCTCACTCTCACTTCCCCTCTGCTTTGCCAAGCATGGTGTCCTCCATATCTGAGATGAAGCCTTGCCATCCTTGTCTCTAACAAGCACTCTGGTCACCTTTCTCCCAAGATTGATGGGTTTGTCCTTTTAGCAGTCCATAATTCCATGCTATTTTCAATATTATTATCTTGTCTTCCTGATTCATCATCCAACTTTTGCATACATATTAGGCAATTGAAAATACCATGTCTTAGGTCAGGCACACCAAAGTTGTCAAAGTAACATTTTTCCTTTCAGAACTCTAAAGTCTTGCATTTACCCAATGCCATGAAACTTTTGATCTCTTGACTGTTGCTTTAATTAGCATTGATTGTGGATCTCAGCAAGAAAATATTCTTGACAACTTCAATTTATTTAGCACAATGTTGCTTACCTCTTGGTCCAGTTTTAAGGATTTGCGTCTTCTTGACATTGAGTTATAACCCCTTTTGAAGGCTGTAATCCTTGGTCTTCATCAGTAAGAGCTTCAAGTCTTCACTTTCAGCAAGCAACATCTGCATATTTCAGACTATTAGTAGCTCGTCCTCCAATCTTGATGCCATACTCTTTTTCATGTAATCCAGCTTCTTTGATGATTTACTCAGCATAAAGAGTGAATAAGTGTGATGAGAGGATATAATCTTTGCGCACATCTTTCCGGATAAGGAGCCAGACATACTCGACTGATAAGGGCCCAGAGATGCGCCACTATGCAAATCATCTGCTGTAAAGAGCTCAGCTTTCCAATCCCATGGATCAAAAACAGCTGTGTCCACATCAGGTTTTCTTGTCCTGAATTTCTGGCTCTGCAGAACTGTTTCTCTGCCTGTGCTTCTTGTCATTTTGCTTGATCTCTGATGCTATAGCTGCCTGTCTCCTAGTTCTAGAATGTTCTTAGCTCAAGGGCCACATGTTTGTCATGCTAAAATGTGATAATTTCCTTATTCTCTTTCTATCCAACTGTCCTGAATTTCTGGGTGGGACAGCTAACCAGAAAAAATTCTGGCTCACGTTACTCATTTTGCTTTCATGACTTGTATTCCCAAGCTGCCAATTTTTCAATATCTGATACATGCTAGGTTCCTAAATTTTAGCAGTATTTTAATTGATTTAGTGTTAGAGAATAACTTTGAATGTGTCTACTGAGCATTTAGTCCTTTATAACTTTTCTTCTTGAACATTTTTCAAGTTTAAGAAAGTTCCAAGAATAGCACACAAACCTCCCAAGTCCACTGTACTAAGTAACAAATGGTAACATTTTGTAGCATTTGCTTTTTGTCTCTCTTCTCTCAGTGCAAAATTTTTAACCTCCTTATTTGGCAAAGATAAAAAGTTAAAGATGATCTCTATAGGGCATCTGTAATCTGTACAGATACAGACATATGTAATCACAGTACAATACTAAAATTAATAATTCTGAGATTTACAAGGTTCTATTCTATAATGCATATAATTTTTTTTCCTTTCAAGTTTTGCATATTTTCCGAGTAACATCCTTCACAGCTGCAGTGGGTTGACTTCCTGGCTCATGGAGAAACTAAAGAATCCTATCTGAGAAGCTAAGGACCAAAGAGATATTTGACTTCTAGCTAAGGAGAGATGCTGCTGTGGATGTAAAAATATATCTTCTATGCTTTTTGATCCTGAATTGTGGCAGCCTGTTCACTTCCTGAATTAACTCCTTTAATCATGAGTATTGTCTGTGAGTTATGTTTGGCCATGACAAAAGATTATCAACCCCAACAGTAATGTTGAATGCAAAGGGAGGAATGGTGGCTGTGAGAATGGGTAAAGAAAGATAGGAAAGTCTCTTGAGGAGTTTGAGTCTCCTCCCTTGTATAGCCAAATAAGTCAGATGTGGCCTCCAAACAATTTTCAAATATTGTTGGTGGAATGTAAAATGCCACAGTTGCTTCAAAAAACAATTTGATAATTCCTCAAAAATTAGCCATAGTACATGGGATGATGTCTTACCATTCTCATTTTTAAGGAATATCTTGGCTTTATTGCTTCCAAGATGTGTCAAACTAATATCCTCATAAGTAAAAGCTATTCCCTATGATGTATCTTCAGCTTTGTGTGTGATGCCCGCCCAGTAGTGCTACTCAATCCAATGGGCTAGTGACCGCATGGGTTCGAACCCCACTCCCAGTACCATTTGTGTCAGCCAGGGTTCTCTTAGAGAAATAAAAATCAGGACATTAGTAATTCTCTTTATATATTTATATAGAGAAAGAAAGAAATATAAGATAAGAAAGAAATAGTTAACTATCTATAAAGCAGTACAGATTGCTCATTGCCACTCACTTGCATGAGGCAGCTAGAAGACTGGCAGTCCTTCAAGTCTTGAGGGCCGCTGAGTAGTCCTCTGTAGAGCAATCCAGGCTATCCAGTCACAGGCAGCAAACAGCAGAGCAGGTCACCAACAGTCAGCCAGATGACAGAGTCCAACAGTCCCCAGCTCAAGAGATGTATATCCCAAGAGCGTTGCGAAGTAGGGCTTGAAGGAACCTCAACTCACAGCAGCACAGTCGACGATTAGGTGTCCCACGGGTAGTGTTGCTTGGAGGTCGAGGCACAGGATGAACAAGGCAGCTCTCTGGTCCGAAGATCTGGAAGCAAGAGAGAGGGCGGGACTCGCTGAACCCTTTCTAGCTCTGCCCTTCAATTCATCCCATGTTTTCATTGGCCATGCCGTCAGAACAGACCCACCAATCTTCTGTGGCCATGTTGGCATAACAAATCTACCCATCACACCATGTTACTTTTAACATGCTTCATCAACATAGTGATTAAAAGGTAGTTATTCCTCTTTGGTATACTTCAATCACTACTCAGTTTTCACGTGTTGTGTTAGTCCGGGTAGACTAGAGGAACAAATTTCAAAGCCACGCATATGGATATAAGGAATGGGTTTATATTTAAGCGGAACAGGACATTGAGAAAGTATCCCAGCCCAGACCAGCTCAAAGTCACAAGTCTGATATTAATTCATGCTTGAAATCAGTCCATAAAATCTCCTTCCGACTCACGAAGTCACAGGTCAGTGGCTACAGAGTCCCGGCACTGATAGGGGGTCTCCCTATGGCTCCTTGCTTCCAGGGCTCAAAGTTCATCAACAGCATTCCATGGTAGCAGAAACAACTCATCACTGGCAGAGGTCTCCATGTGCCTGCCCCAGCCTCAGAGGTCCGGCTCCATCAGGGCAAAGCCGTGTGGTCATTCCGCCGGCTACTCCAGCCTCCCAGACGCCACCATTCTGTGTTGCCTGTGATTAATCATCCCTGAAACTAACTCCCAACAACTGGGGAAGATAGCTTCTCATCTTCATGAGGGAAATATCATTAGATTTCCCAGGAGACTCAGGTGAAAGCCATGCCCACATAGAGGCCTCATAGGCTACTCAATGGCTATCTCCAGATTAATAGGCCAGTCTCCACCCCTACATTTCAATCATAAAATTAACATAAGCACATGACTGCCACACATGTATTTGAGGGATTTGAATATGAGAACTTGAGCACACTCTACTTTTCAAAGTGATGTCTCCAATTTTATTACTGTAATTAATATAATTCTATATGGCCTTAGTAAAGACTGAGTGATTCGCTAACACCTGGGATGGAAAAAGAAAGGAGAATGCAATAAAAGAGGTCAATATAGGCATTCACATCATTTGAATTAAAATAAAATCCACTATTATCATGTTGTTTCCCAATTTAAGCAAACTTATCAAACAGTGTTGGGAATCTGTAATCTGTATAGATGCAGACAAGTCCATGTTTATACTATCTACATTTTTAACCATGAATTTTCTAATGTAAACCTCATATGGATCAAGAATATAAGTGTGTGTGTGTGAGGGACTTAATTGTGTCAACCATGGGCCATTCCCTAATGTTATTTGACCCACAATATTGTACATCTTCTGTGGGAAACAGAACTGGTAAGAGAGTATATGGGAATAAACTCTCAACATTCATACATTGAGGAGTCTGGGGCACCAAGTCTCCCATGGAGGAAACGTTCACGTTCTTAGGTTCAAGATGTGTCACACTCATATTCTCATAAGTAAAAGTTATTCCCTATGATACACCCCCATAATAATGACAAATCTAAAGTGCTGTTTGCAAGCCATGTTCACTGACTGCACTTAGAGGTCAATAGTTTGAAGGTGGTCTACCTGGAAGTTTTCTGCAACCCAAGACAATCAGACAGTATAGTCTGTTTCATCCTAAGGAGAACTCATTTCCTTCTGATATGGATCATAGATTGTTCCCATGAAGGAGAGCTCAAAGACACTTAAGGTCAGGTCAACTCAGAGGACCAAGGTTAGGTTGCCATCTTGACTTGAGAGTCTACCCATCTCGTTATGCTTAGGCCTTCCTGCCTCATGTCTGTCTCTACTACTTCCCCTTCCTATTGTGTACATACCTATAGCTTATCCCCTGCCTGTTATGGGATGTCTATTGTACAACTCCTTCTTTTTAAGTACGTGCTTACTGTAGTCTGTGTGTCCTAGAATATATACACTTGTGAGATTACTTTACTTCCCTTATGCTCAGATCAAGCTCCTGAAGTTGTGACAGAGAGGTGAAACCTTGCTTGCCTTATCTTGTCAAATGTCTCTGTAAGTTTTCCCTCAATTACACAACCACCTCTGAGACCAATTCATTTGTGGGGTGGCTGTTCTCCCCCAATCTTTGACTTACATTAAAGACAAGGTAGAAATACAAAGTAAACACTATTCAAATATCATAAAAACAATGTACTTTATGGGAATCCAACAGCTACACTATTTATAGCCAAGTTAGAACTATTAGTCTTGAATAGAATAGAAAAGATTACATTACTGGACAAGTAAGAAACTATGTATCCTATTAAAGACATACTAAGAGGATTAAAAGAAGGCATTGGCCCTTAAATGTTTATTTATCACATTTGACTTTAGAGTCACCAGCTTCTGCTTCTTGTATGAATTTTATAGAATAATAAAATATCATCACATCAATATTTGTATTTTATTTTATATATCTAAGTATTGCTAATGATCATGACAATAACATAAATAATCATTATTATTTAAGCGTTATTATGATAAAATTATTCAGTATTCACAATGTCATACAAAAGTACTAATAAAAGGTGCGTACTTGTGCCCTGCTTCCCCAGCTACCCAAGTCTTTTGTTGATGTTGTTTTCTATTATGTATACCTTCACAGAGAAAGAGGACCAGACTTCAACTCGGTGCTCCAAGACAAGAATGCAACACACTAGCACAAAGCAGGAAGCCAGTAGTGAGGCCTGAAGGACTAAGTGGACATCCCCTTCACATACCCCTCCCCAGAATAATTGATTTCAGAGCTCAGCACTAAAGCTACAGCTCACGGAGAGGGTTGTGTCTGATCAGAAACCCCAGGAGCAAACAAGATGGGGGGAAGAGTGAAGCACATCCTGGCCCAACAAGTCCTGAGGACAATATTTCTGCTCAGAGCAGGCAATGCACAGAGAGCACCATATGACTGGCCCCACCTCATTCTTCACAAGCCCATAGTGTCATGCGAGACAACTCTGGAGACACACGGTGTGAATTGTGCCTGCCCTGAGCTCACCCCACTGAGGGTGTGCACAGGGCTGTAAGGGAAGCAAAGCAATGAAATCCCTAGGGAACTCCAGCAATAGACTGTAGTGCCAGGGCGTGGCACCCTATAAGACTTGTCTGGAAAACACTTTTAAAGGAAAACAAGTAGACCTTGAATTATTTATAGGCTTTTATAGTCACTACCTTTGTTGTTGTTGTTGTTGTAACTATTGCTTTATTTTCTATAGTTGCTTTGTTATGCTCAGTCTTGTATTTGTGCATAATGTTGTCTCTGCATCTCTATCTAGATGGGATAGCCAGGATAAACAAGCCAGGAAAGTGAAAAACTGGGGCAACAGTTCCAGGAAGATATGGGAGGTGGGGGAAAGGAAGTTGGTGTAAACAAACCAAGAGGCGAGGAAACAAGTGACCAAAAATCAACAGTGAGGAGGGTTTAAGAGTTCTGGTAGGGCTTGATCAAGGGCAATGTAACCAAGAGGGATTATTGAAACCCAAATGATAATGGAACAAAAGGGAAGTAAAAGGAAATACAGAAAAGAACTAGAACTTGGAGAAAAGGGAGCTTATAGAAATCTAAATACAGGCATGCACATATGTAAATATATTTATATTTGGTAATTGAGAACTAGATTTATGTACACATATTTATAGGTTTAGTATTGAGGAAGCAGACCTCTACTCAAGTACTCCCTCAACACAAGAACACTTTGTACTAATAACTCAACACTCTGAGAGGTTCACCTTCCCAACATGATAGCTTGAAGAGATGCGAGTGCATAAGCAAATGTGCTAAAGAAAGCTGATAGTGTCCAGCCATCAAACAATATAGTGTCTGGGGTCTTAAATGCTTGAAGATTAAATAAGCGACCAACTAATTGTAAATCAACAACCCCACATGGAACAAGCACACCAATCTGTGAGAACATGAGGTGTTGATGGCATCAGTTGTCAGGCATCAAAGACCCAGAGCAAAAATTATCATAATGTGAATGAGGGGAGTATGGAGTGGAGGTCCAAAGACAATTTTAAGCAACTTCATACCCCCTTATAGAAGGTTCATGGGAATAAAATGGGTCAATGATGGTACCTCGATAAACATACAGCTTTCCAAGATTCTTTAATGTTTTCCTCCCCATCTTCACCCCACACTTATGACTGTAATTCTACTTTACAAATCTGGCTAGACTAGAGCATGTACATGAGTACAGATAAGAACTGGAAATAAAGACAGATAAATTCCTCAGGACCAATATTGAGAGTAGCCATACTAGGAGGGTGAGGGGAACATGGGAGGAGCAAAGTTGAACTGATCACAACATCCTACCTACCTATAACCCCCTCTCAGATGGATGGGCATCACACAAGGGGGTGAGGGGAGACTTAGGACTGGGCAAGACATGAAAATAAATATAATAATTGGCAAATTATCAAGGGTTCATGAGGGAAGAAGGGAGGGAGGGAGGAAAAAAGAGAGGAAGGGAGGGAAGGAGGGAGGGAGGGGGAGGGGGAAATGAGCTGATACCAAGGGTTCAAGTAGAAAGAAAATGCTTTTAAAACAAAGATGACAACACATGTACAAATTGTTTCAAACAGATGGATGTATGGATTGTGATAAGAGTTGTACAAGTCCCCAATAAAATCATTCAAAAAAATAAATAAAAGTGCATTTTAATGCTTCAGTATAGTATACAACACATGATAAATTTTATTTTCCTTTGATGTGAAAGTAAATCTGTCCTTGATGTAAATATGCACTAATTTGGTGTTGGTTTATAGACTATAATGAGCATAATCACATCCCTATATTAATTTTATTACATAGTTAAGATACATTATGTTAACTGAAATGTCAGTCGATAGCATGTATGATCAACTATCAGATTTCTTTTTATTCAATTGCCATATATCACTATTTGCATTATATTATTTAATATTGATCGATTGTTTTAGTTTCTAAGCTTAGAAAATAGAATTGTTTTGTTGTTCAAGGAGTTTAATTTCAATTATCTGAATGATTGATGTACCAGAAAAATTTTTCATCAACTCTGACATTGAAACTATGTTTACAATGTTCTAGAAAAGTTGCTATAGTACTGAATAGTCTTAGTCATATTAGGATCTAGATTCCCCTGCAGTAAATACAAACTAGTTGAAAATTAGTAAAGTAGCTAACGCATCAGTCCCCACAATTATATGTAACATAAATATTTAGAATGTGCTCCCAAGGATATTGATAACTAATCAACTCAATTAACTTGAAGCCATATATAATGCTGACTAACGTGTGAAAAGCACATAAAATCAATGTTAGTATAGTGGCTTCATTCAAGACTTTTTAGCCTATTTCTTAAATATTAAAGGACTTGACAACCTTGAGTGACAAATGTTTCTTAATTCAGTTCTATCAACTAAGAAGATAAAACACAGGATGAAAAAAGCTTAAAATGACCACCCTTATCTAAACAATATTGCTTTTGATTTTTGGAAGAATATTTACCTGTCTATAAGAAGCAAAATATTTTTACTTTACAGGTGACTAAATTGATCAATAATTGGCATGAATATCCAAGTGTGGATAAAATCCATTGATTCCCTTGTTCTTATTTCTTACCTCCTGATTGTAATTTTCCAAAGAATAATGGGCAATAAATTTTTACTCAGTTACAATCTCTATGTTCCTCTCAAAGAAATCACATTTATCTATGCATTTTATTATTAGTGTGCGTATTATATCAGAATAATGAGTATTACTAAGAAATAAAGAATTCAGGTGTCTTACTACTTTCACCCTTTGGGTAATGTAAGCCCACCGATGGTCTGTGCCCAGTGTATCTTGACTTTGCTGCTCAATAAACCTGCTGTTCAGCCTCCAACCACCTCTTTGATCCATCTCTGGGCTGCAGCCAAGCCACAGCTCCTTTCTGGAAGCCAAGGACACAGAGATCCATCCAGAAAAGAGACCACAGTATCCTAAGAAATCGGGGTTCATTAACAATTGATTAAATTGACAACAGGATCCTCCAGGTCGTACAACCATGGGGCAAAATCAGTTTCCCACAAGACCCAGAGTGACTCCTTTAGACACTACTTTTAAGAACTGGACTAAACCGTGCCTCCAGCTGTCTCAGACTCCCTGCTGAAGAAACAATCAGGGCTTGTCGGTAATGCTAGTTTATTCTCAATCCTCACTGAAGAGCAGGGAATTACCGTTGAGAATAATACACCATTTTGCAATCAAATCTTTTCTGCCACTGAGAAACGACCTGGTTCAAAGTCCCATTTGTGTAGGATCTTAGGCGTCAGTGGGCTAACCTGGAAATGCATTCGGGCTGCTCCCTGAGGATACTAAATTCCTGGCGGGCTCTTCAGCTATTCCTATGGGTAAAAAGGAAGTTGACCAGGAAAAAGAAAAAAAAAACACGCAGGCGTTTCCCCCAAAACTCCCTGCCATGAGAGACATAGGTCAGAAAAGTTAAAATCCCCACACTCTCTCAAGCTGGAGCCTGACCCGTCCTCAGTAGTGGATACTTGTAAGGTGCCTCGTCATTTGGAGGTGTGTCTCTATCGTTCCCTGTGCCCTTGACAAGGTGTACCCACCGAGGCCACAGCCAAGTGGCCGGATTCGGCTTCCTTTAGTGTGGGAGACTGCAGTTCTTTAGGACAGTGGTTCTTAACCTGTGGGTGGCGACCCCTTTGGATGTGATAAGACCCATTCACAGGGGTTGCCTGATTCATAATAGTAGCAAAACTATAGTCATGAAGTAGCAACAAAAATCATGTGACTTCTTCAGCTGAGAGCACAAGTGTAGTTCCATGTCTTGTCTGCTGCTATGTCTAAGGGCATAAGCAGAGAGAGAAAAATGTTTCCCATCTCCAAGGAAGAAATGCAGGATTTTCCAGAATTCTCAGGAAAAGGTCATGTCCACACAGAGGCCTTGATAGCTATGATCGGATTGACAGGCTAGACTCCATGACTACTCTCTTCATCTTCAAATTGACATATGGATGTATAACTACCACAGCGGTCCAGCAAGAAGCACTTTATCCATGTACTTGGCTTGGACTGGGTATTGCAAATTAGTTTCGTGTAAATTTCTATGATATATATGTCTATCTTTCTATCTATCCATCTATCATCTCTCTATCATGTATCTATCTATCTGTCTATCTATCTATATCCTAGTTTTTTTTTCCTCTGGAGAACAGTATAACACAAGGCATTGATTCCTAAGTTAAGTTAGCTATTTGTGCAAAATATTTAAATTGAATTGCATAGAATGCTGGTATTTGAAGGTTTCTACAATATGTTGTGAGAATATGGATAAAAATCTTTAGCAGAAATAAATACATATATACCTTAGCTTAGTTATCATTACATTTTTACAGGTGTGTGACCTTTTTAAGAGAGACACTGAGAATAGGAATCCCTCTCTCTCTTTCCTTCTCCCTCTCCCTCGCTCTTGTGCAAACATGGGATCTGCATAAGACTCTTGCACCCACCCGCCTGCGAGCCCCTGTTTCCCATTTCACTTTCCTCTACCATTATTAGCCCTGTAACTCTGCGAGTGTGAAGAGGGATTCGGCCAGCCTCAGACCCATGACTCTATTGCTATAAAGTTATTTCTTATACATCAATAAATGTCACTGGTTCTATTTTTCTATACAACTGAGCCTAAGAGAGTTTCTAAGCATTTTTTACACAAAATGTGATTTGACAGTATTAGTAGAAATTTTTCTTTTTGGTTTTGCAAATGGTATAATGAAATCAGATCTTGCTATTAATCAGAAATGGTTTAACATATTTTGGAACTAGAATATGTTTCAGAATTAATACTTTTCAATTTACATATTGATCATAAGTGTGTGTATAAAGTTTACCATTGCTTTAAACACAAATCACTTAGAGAAATCATTATGGATATCAATATGGTAGATTCTTCGATCTCATGATTTAAAAGCTCAGCAAATATATGCAAATCTACAATTACTCCAACTAGAGTTAATGAGTGTATAAGTACAACTAGCAGCAGCATAGAAGAAAGGATTCAATTGAAGAAGCTAGGCTGAGCATTCAGTAAGAATGATGCTCTTGTTTTTCTGTAGATCAACTCAAAACCAATTAAAAAACTGCATACCAACTTTTGAACATTAATGAAGTTAAAATTTTTTGAAATGTGAGTACAGAAGTATATGTGACAGTCATAGAAATGGTAACTTATTTGATTAATGCTAAGCAAATTAGAAAATAAAGCCAAGTTCCTAACAACATTGTAGGAAGAAAAATAAAGAAATTATTTGTAGAGGGTTTTTTAAATATCTACACATATATCAAAGTAGCCCTGGTGAGAGAGAGATTCACATTTCTAGTGTCTCTCATAAAGTGTCTACACATACATCTGTAAGAGGTATCATCAGGCTGATAGATTGGATTTCATTCAGGTACAAATTGATAAGAAAATCTAACCATCACACATGCACAGTCACCAAATTTTAAAAATTTAAATAATTGGACTATTTCAGCCATGATTACACTTAGGTGTTTTTGAGAGCTTACATGTAGCATATGACCACACATCTATTCGAGAAATCGATTGTGTTTAAACCACAAAGAATAAAGCAGATTGCTGCCTTGTTGCATGCCAGACTTCAATTATCTATGGTATGATGGAGAACCATTAGGATAATTGAAAGCTACTAAATTCTTTTTAATCTGATTCAGAGAGGATTTTATGCTTACCAAAGATGGGTATTTTTAAGATCCTGGCAATAAGGAGAGAGAACTAAATTATCCACAGAAAATCTGATGGCCTAATAAAAGAACTCCAAGAAAATCAACTGGAAAGCAATTACACATATAAAAATTATTATACACAATTCAATAGCTTGCCTGTCAGACTCAACAATTTACAGCAGACTATGAAAAATGTGAAAAATTAACATATCACAAAATACTTCTTTAATTGCAAAATTGTTAATATTTTAAAAATCTACGTGGTCAATCCTCAAAGTGTTTAACTTAGTTGATTAGAAGGCAATACTATATACCAAAATGTAAAATACATATCGTTGATTTCATATAAATGTCTATATTTCCAAACAAATACAAAGATTTTATGCAGTTCTATCTCCAAATTATGTGGACTTCTCACGTGTAGCTTATATGCTTACTTCTCATTAGCTTTCTATAATAAAACCAACTCACTGCCTCTGTTTTGGTGCTGACTCATCGTCACCCCTGTGGGCTTCTGAGACTGTTATGGGAACACAAAGGCCGGCCTTTCTTCCACAGAGCTGCTTTTGGTGGCTTGGAACTGCCAACTTTGTGCATTGGAGTCCAGGCATAACCACCGCACAACCAGATTTTAGGAGATTTACTAAATACCCTTTTCTGAAATATTTTATTCAGAAGGGATATCATTTAAATGATAAACTTTTGAATCTAAATGGTCTGTTATTAAGGACTTTGCTTGCTAAAATAATAATTGCTGGGGTCGGCACTGGGGGTCTCCCAGGAACCCAGGCTGGCCACCACAGAACACTGGGACACAGATCTCCAGGGTGCACATCATACTCCAGAGGTTGCACCAGTGAGACCCCCAAATGGAAATTCCATATGCCATCTGGCCTCTATCCCAGACATACTTGTAACCTGATGTGTTAAGTAAGAAAGCCTACATAGTCCGAGGTAGAAGAAGACAGCTGTACTGCTCTTGGTTGTACTGTTGGTTGGAGAACAGACGAGGTCTTGGTGCATCCACACCCTGTATGCCACATTAATATGCATATTATCTTGGCAGTCTTATGAGGGTCATCCTTTTATATCCTGCTTATACTCATTTATATTAGAGTGTATCTCAGAGGTGTGCTGCCATTGGGGCTCATCTTGAAGCTGTCCTATTTGCTTCTTTATTTTTTGGTAAATGAAACCCAGGCACATTGAAGCTACAGGGAAAGAAATTACAGCGAGGGTTTAGGGGAAGGGAGTACAGATGGAGGAATTATGAGGGAGAAGATGTCAAAAAGTACAGGAAGTGAAATTTTAAAATTTTGAAAAACATGTACGATTATGGAAGAAATTGTACAATTATGTGTCACATGACTGAACTATGAAATGATGTGATATATGTATGCATTGGTTCTCAAGTTACAGAAATTTAAAATTGTTGTTTAAAGCATAGTCTAAGAATGGGTTTTAGGCTCAAACTAAATCCCAGTAAACAAAAAAAAAGTCAGTTTTTACATCACAGCCCTCCTAGACACTCAGTTTCATGAAATGATCATTGAAGAGAAGAGTGCTACAGCAACAGCAACGTGTGGTGAAGAAAGCAGACAGTGCCCGGCTAGCAATTGAAATAGTGTCTGGTGTCTTAAAGGCTTATCTTCAGTCAAGCAGCCTTCTAAGTGAGGAATCAGCTATATCTACACGGAAGAAGCACACCAGCCTGTGTGATTCAAAGATGAGACTTACAAAATTTGAGTATCTTGTTCTAGCCATAGGCAAGGCTCTCCAACATCGTTACTATCAGACAAAAACCACTGCAATCTTGATTATGTTGGATAGAATTTGATATTTGAAAGGTTGACCACCCTATCAATGAAACCAGAATCTGCTTTGGATGCAAGTATCTCTCACTGGGTCCATGACAGGATGTCTCCCCTGGCTATTTGAATGTTGTTTGGGATATTTTCCTTCTTATGTATTATTAGTACTTTTTGTGTATATATAATCATGTTTTTATTTTGACAACCTCAGTGTGATTTTGAAGTTTATTGTGTTCTGTTGGTTCTCCCAGCTGTAAGACACAGGAGTGGATGCCTTGTAGCAAAAACTGATACAAGAGAATGTAAGGAAATGAGAGGTGGAGGTGGATGACAGGAAGGGAAAGGGGATTACGAGAGTAAATAATGAATACACAAGCAGGAAGGGAATACTAGAACAGATTGTGCTTACATGACTCATCTAAAGGGCAGGGGACAGTGCTCTAAAATTGATGTGGGGCATACTTGTACAATGTTCCTTGATATGAGTGAATATGAAAATATTTAATTATATGATATGTAAATTATTTGCCAATAAAGATGCTGGAAAAAATAAAACATGATTAGTATGTTCTTATGTTTTTTGTTATTATTTTAAATAAATTTATATATATGACAAATTTGTTTTCCTTGTGTGTAATCAACATTTGGAACTATTTCATGAACATTTCAAAAGTGGGTTCAGTCTGCCCTCCAACGCACATAAACACATTCAACAAATACACACACAGGGGTATCCCCCCAAAAATGTATTTTTTTCACAGCTATGCATTTTTTTTTACAAAACACCTTCAAAGTACTCTCCATTACTCATCTCTATTACTCATCTGTGTATGACTGACAGTACCTACCTTGTTTTTTTCTTTATAGTAATCATAATTGAACTATCTCATACATCATCAGATCGCTGTCCTTTCATGTCCCTCTTCATTCCTACAAACAAAAACAAGTCACAAGGAGTAAGGTCAGGTGAATCAGGTGTATGAGCAAAGAGAGACATGCTGGGTTTTTGCCAAAAACTGGCACACTGAGATATCTGCAAGAACAGGTGCATTAGTTTGGTGGCAAAATTTGTCCTCCATCTGCCACAAATCAGGCCTTTTTTGTTGTAAACTATTAGACTTTCCCCTCCCCCCAGAACCTCTAAATAGAACGTTTGATTCATTGTCTGATCTGGTGAAACAAACTCAGAAAGCATTTCATCCTCCTGGTTGTTACATAATCTGGTGTCAACTTGTGAAGGGGTAGAGTCTAGCCTGCCAATCAGGTTCCAGCTTGATGACCTCATTTACAGATAGATAGCTCACTAGAGACCAGAAGCACTCACTCCCTGATAGGTATTCCTGCTGAGGAGACACATTGAACTATACTGGAGTCTGGGAGATGGGGAAGCCATGTGGAGACACCCTGCCAGCATTGAGATGCTTCCACTACCATGAATCCACTAGGTTTTCCACTCATGGGCCTATGATCTTCCTGTTTTTGGCACCATTGCATGTGTTGTTTGAGGCTCAAGAGGAATTCAAGGGTGAATATTAGACTTGTGGGCTAATGTTGAAATTATGGACTTGATCTGGACTGGGCTAGGTTGCTTTATTAATGCAAAATTGCTTCTTGATATAAAGTTCTCTCTTTACACATATGAGTGTCTCTGGATTATTTTCTCTAGTCTACTCAGACTAGCACAGCCTCTCACATCAAAAAAACAAATTAACATCATATTGATCTTTGATTTCATAAGTTGGTGTTTTCCATTGGCTTGACTGATGTTTGCTTTGGGTGTCATAAAAACAGCACCATGTCTTATCACAGTGATGACTTTGGGAGAAATGTCTGTGCTGCTTTTGAGCTGTTTTTTCAAAGCACAACACCCAATTTCCTGGTCATTCAGAGACACAAATTTCTCAGAGACCCTTCTCATTCCCAAATATTCTGTTTAAATTTTTTGAACTGTGGTCCATGATAACCACAGATAACTTCCTTCAACTATTCAATGGTCCATCCTCAGTCTTTGAGCACAAGTGCATGGATTTGATCCACATTTTTTTCCATTTATGAAACTAGATGATGGAACTATAGAATGAGGTTTGTCATCCATCCACACATAACCTTTTCTGAAATGAGAAAAACACTCATACACTTGAGTTTTTCCCATAAAGAGCTCCTTGTAAGTTGTGTTCAAAATCCCAATAATTTCTGCAGCTTTTTCCTCAAACAGGAAACAAGTTTTCACAGCTGCATGTTGCTCTCTTAAATTGACCATGACAAAAAACAAGATCCCAGTGAAACTACTTTCATGAAAAAATTCACTGTGACCAGAGAGAACCTTGCCAGGTGGTGCCACTGTGTGCACTAACACAGAGTCAGTTACTGGATGCCCTACTGGGAAAAAAGTGTACTACAGATGCTCCTCTGAGCAGCCTGACAAGCAATATATTAATTTTGGACAATGTAGAAGAGAATGTAGAGACAAATCCCTGTGGTCACTGTTTGTACATTTTATGATCTATATTGTTATATTGCTCATACTTTTAAAGTATATTTTCTCTAGTCCTTCAGAAATAATTGTGATTTACTTGCACTTATATCTTAATACATATGTTTATATTTTATTTACTAGAAGTTTAGCTGTACAAATTTGTTAATATAGATCACTTTATTTGTCAATGTTGGTGTTGTTTTTGTCATGGGGTCCTTCCCAACTTCTCAACTCTGAGGTTTCTTATGTGGATATAGTGAAACTGTTCCACAGGTTTTCAAGAATATGATCTTTGGACAGTATATTTCAAACCTATCTGTCCAAGTAGCCTAGGGTGTGCCCAAACTGGGAACTTTTCAATATTAGTCAAACTCTGATGGGTTTAAGCCAACAAAGACTACTGTATTTAATTACTTATTAACCCTTAAATAACATATCAAATATTAAATGCATTTCTCTTCTAATTCTCTCATACTCTTCATTTGCATAGTTTATCACATTATGCTCACAGTGTTTGACATATATTCAGTCATATCCAAAGTTCCAGTTGATCGCATTTAGATACTTTAGGCTAAAAGAATCTTATCAAAACATATTCTGAAACTTGTGGTCACCTGAAACATATAATGCCAGATGTTCAAAGAACACTTAGTATTATGATAATTATGTCTTAGACTAGGTACTTGTCTTGTGCATTAATTTGATATTGCTGCAAAACAATTGCCACACATTTTTTTTGTGATTTAAGAGACTAGGCAAAATTTACTTAACCCTTGTGCTCAAAGACTCACAAGATTGCAGTAAAGCTTTTAATCACTTTATGATTCTAGCATAGGCTACATTGAGTTCATACATTTTCCGAGTTCCAAGTTCCACAGGGAGAAGGAATTTTCCTAAAATGACTGTGGTGATTCTTGAACAACTCATTTTAATGTGACTGAACCATTGAATTGTATGATCTGTGTATAAATTATTGACTATTAAAGCTATCAATAATCATTTTTTCTTTAAATGACCATATAACAGTAAATTAGTGGTGAACCCTCAGACATGAGGGTTTTTCCTATATAATAACCAGAAAGAAAATAAGAATTAAAATAATATTGTCAGAAATGGGTGGTTCTGGCAGCAACTAATTCCCAATCAGCTCTATAAGCCCCACATGTCTGATACCAATTTATAAAGTCCTCTTCAGATTCACAAAACACTGGCAATGATCCCTAAAGCAGAAAGACCACAGGCCAATGGGCGGAAAGCCTTATTGATCCAGGGGCAATATAAGCATCTCAGTGCTACTGTGGGTCTCCAGTGGCTCCTACAGCTCAGGGTACTAGTGAAATCCCATGCACTGACAGCTCCAATGTCTTCCATGAAGTAAGGAGAGAGAGAGAGAAAGAGAGAGAGAGAGAGAGAGAGAGAGAGAGAGAGAGAGAGAGTCTTGCACAACCAAGAGGTAATACAGAAGCTTTCAAAATGCTGAGGAGAAGGATATGGACACAGACAGACCTAGTTGGCTGCCAACTGATTGACAGGTTAGACTGCACCCTTTCACTGTGAAACTTCAAATTGACACCAAGTTATGTGACTATGACATAAATCATAACAACACAAACCAAAAACCAACAATGACGACAAAATATAACAGAGAAAAAGCTTAAATGAAAAGAAAGCAAAAATATTATAAACTAGAACAAAAATGCAATAGGTTAAAAGGGAGATAAAATGACGAGGTGTCACATTTTAACCTATTTACATCTCTAGTAATTCTCCTTGCAATACAATCCAATAGCAAGGTCATTCACATCCCTGGTCCAGAGTCAGAAGGGATTCACTGGAGGATTAATCTGCTTGGGGACCCTAAAAAACAATTTTGGAACCTCACTGTCATCCATAGCCTTCTGCAAAACTGCGTTCTCAGAATTTAACCTCAAATACTTCTTCTCCAGAATTAGATTTTATTGTTTACAGCTATTGGATGACACTGGCTTATATACTTCTTTTCTGTGGATATAGCTGACACTTCACTTAGATGGCTGCTTGTTTTAATTCTATTCCTTCTGATAAATGGGCCCCATCTTATTTCTTTATCCCATTTTCTATAGCATTACATGTTTCCTGATTTCTTCATGAGGGCAAAAGTTGAGCAGGGCCATGTGACAATTACTAAGACCCTAATAACAGTTCTTCGATCTGGCCTATGATAAAGTGCTAGTTTAAAAGGCATTTGTATAGTTGTATTTTATATATGGCTCTGCCTCACTTTAGAAACATCATTATTATATTGCTGGAGAACATAGTAAATCATTCTTAAGGACATATCATGACTATTGATATGATCCTTGACTTAGCTAATGATATAGAATTTAAGACACTGTTGATTAAAGGAAAAGGTACATGCATGGGATATAGTTTTAGACCAAAATGCATGATTTTTAATTTATAGAGATTAAAAATCTAAGTGTCTAGAAACTATATATGCAAATTTATGACGGTTGGATATAGGGCAAAACTTTCAACAACGTTCATTCATAAAAATAGAACTTGACTAAGAGACTAAAAACATTTCTCCTGGCAGCCAAATTTCTTTCTGGTTCACAGGTTCTCAGAGGTCCCTTGATCTCTGCCTCCATTGACCAAGAAGTCCACCAGTTGCTCTGTCTCCCAGTCCCATGACCTTGATGCTGTTTTTCTTGCTCTGTTCCACAGCCCCCATGCTTCTGTGATCAGCATCCTCTATTCCAGAAATATAGAAATTGCACTTCTGATGTTCCTGGGCTTCTCTCTGTTCCTGCTTCACAGTTAGTTCATATTTAATAGCCAGTGGGGGATGTCAAGGAAAATTGACTAATCACTTCTATTAGTGTTACACACACCCTATTTTAATAGTACCACCCAGTTATTTGGTGGGAGTTATAGAAACATGGGAAAAGGGCCATCTTAAGACATATTTATATATGATGAAGGAGAAATAGATCAACATGCATATAGTTTTAGAGTTAGTATTAAGGCAGCAGATGGACATTTAGCCTCCATTCAAGTGCTTCCTCAATGGAAGAACGCTTTGTGCTATTAAATTGGCATTCCATGATACCTCCCCAACACAATCGCTAAAGACAAATGTGTGCATAAGCAAAAGTGATGAAGAAAGCTGATGGTGCTCAGCAATCAAGAGATAAAACATTCGGGGACTTAAAGACTTGAAAGTAAACAAGTAACCATCTAGTTCAGAAGCATTAAAGTCCATATGAAATAAGCACAACAGTCTGTGTGATTATGGGGTGGCAAAGGGAGAAGTTATCAGGCATCAAAGAACAAAAAGTCATATCATCTTTCCATCTTCCTGATACGATCGCTGAAGACAAATGTGTACATAAGCAGATGTACTCATCTTCCTGATACGATCGCTGAAGACAAATATGTACATAAGCAGATGTGATGAAGAAAGCTTATGGTGTCCAGTTACCAAAAGATATAGTGTTTGGGGTCTTAAAGGCTTGAAGGCAAACAAGTGGCCATTTAGCTCAGAAGCAAAAAAGTTCACATGGAAGAAGCATACTAGCTTATCTGACCATGAAGTGGAAAAGGATCAGGTATCAGGCATCAAAGAACTAAAAACTATATCATTGTAAATGAGGGGAAGTACAGATTGGTGACCCAAAGCCAATCTGTAAGTGAAGCAACATCTCTTTACAGAAGGATCGCTGGGAAAAGATGAGCCTGTTAGGGAACCGTGCAGCAATGATGAAACAGGTAACTTTCATCTAGTTCTTAAATGCTTCTTTCCCCGCCCCCACTGTCACAATCCCAACTCTACTTTACAAATCCAGCTAGATGAGAGGATGTACACTGGAATTGTACATGTACAGATAGGAATTGGAAACATAGGGAATCCAGTACAATTGATTCCTTCAAGACCAGTGATGAGAGTAGTGGTAATGGTAGGGTGGAGGAAAGTTGGAATAGAAAGGGGGAACCAAGTATAAGAATCTACAAGTAACCCCCTCCCTGGGGTACAGAGAACAGGGATGTTGGTAAAGGGACACATCAGACAGTGTATCCTATGAAAAAGTAATAATAATTTATAAATTATTAAGGGTTTATTAGGGAGGGGGAAAAGGAGAAGCTAACAGCAACGACTAAAGTTGAAAGAATATATTTTGAGAATGATGAGGGCAACAAGTACAAATGCGCTTTGCATAAATTGGATGTATGCATGGATTGTGATAAAAATTGTATGATCTCCCCAATAAAATTATTTTTAAAAAAGACATTTCACTTCCACACATGTCTTAATAACAATACATAAGGATGTGACATCTCAGCAATTTTGATATTTAATGTAGCCATATTAGAAGAGTTTAAATCCTCATATTTTCATCTTTTATTTGTTATAAGCAAGACAGGTCTTCTTTGAATCCACAGTCATTGCTCATGGAAACAGTGATGAACAAATCAAGTGACACTTTGCATTGGGTAAGTCTACATTACAAGAAATCTTTAAAGTATTGAAGAGCAAGTGTATCACTATGAGGTCTAAGATGTATCAACTGAAGCCTTGGTATTTTCTATCATCTCATACGCATGGGAAATTTGGACATTGGATAAGCAAGACCAGGTACAGATGTATTTGGATTATGATGGTGGGGAGAATATTGAAAGCACTGTGGATGTCCATAAAAAACAAACAAATCTGATTTGAAGATGTATAACCAGATTGCTCCATAGAAGTGAGGGTTATACACACTTGTCTCACATATTTTGGGCATGCTATAAGGAGGTACCTATCATTGGAAAATGACATCATGCTTGGTAAAGAAGAGGGACACCATAAAACGTGAAGAACTATCAACAAAATGGTATAACCCACTGATTGGCACAATAGGTTCCAGCATAATGGTTGTGAGGGTGAAGTAAAGCTGGCAAGTGTTTTCCTCTGCTGTATTCAAGTTTGCTATGAATTTGAATAGCAGTATACTACTTAACATGTGATCAATATGGAGCCGTAGTGATACTGTGGGCTAGTTATTGAGCTGCTAGCTAAAAGTTGGCTGTCCAAGGCCATGATCTCCTGCACAGGAGAAAGATGAGTCTCCTTTCTATAAAAGTTTATGGTAGTGATCACATGCATATTTTCAATCATTTCTAATTGCAGTTTTTCAATTTTGATATTAATAGATAATATATTTGTATGAGACTAACAGCATATTAAATAGAGCATAATTTTAGAACTTTCACGTAGCTATCAATCTCACATTGTGAGTGATGGACATATAATGAATTTTGGAAAATATATTATCTTCTCAAGAAACTGGTTCACCACTAGGACACTAAATCCTGGTTCTTGAAGGCACACAGCATTCTCCAGAGACTGCATCAGAGAGATCACTAGTGGAAACTCCAGTGGGTGAACTGGACCCTTCCTGAAACACATTTGTAACCTGAGGACTTAAGTTGGAAAATACATGGTTCTGTGGAAGCTGAAGACAGATGTACCAAAAATGTGAGACTCTTCGTAGGTAGACAAGCATGGGCTGAGTACATCGATGTCCTATATGCTGTAAACCTGTGATGGACATTCTATTTTTTTTCATACTATGTGTACGCTATTAGGGATCACACTCGAAGTTGTGTCATACATATTCCTCCTTTTCAGTAATTGGAATCCAGGAGTGATTAATCTACAGGGACAGCAAGTAGAATAAGGGTTGTAGGGGATGGAGTGGGCAGGTGAAAGGAAGACAAAGTCAAGAAGTCCAGGAGACAATGCCTGGAAACAGATTTTGGTAGTAATTGTACAATTCTGTTTGACATGATTGAACAATGGAATTAAAAACAAACAAAAAAGAAGCTGAGTCACAACAAGAGTATAAGCACATTTTATTGGGAAAAAACATAATTCTCTGAAAATTATTTTTATAGAGAGAATAGGAAAAATGTCTTAGGAAAAATCATTATTCATTGGATATAGTAATTATATGTCTTCAAATGGAAAGTTAGCTTTAAAGATATGCTCTGTTACCTGAAAAAGAATAATTTTTATTGTATCTCATTATCATGAGTAGATTCTATTTTGATAAAATTAGAGGATGCCACGCAGTAACCGCTGAATTTACAGATGTTGTAAAATGTATAAATTCACAGAATTTTCATCAAGCTGAATAAATCTCAAGCATTATGTGTGTAACAGAGGTAGGATTTTTTTCTCCCTATTACAGTACCATTACTGTGTTAAACATTTTATTTCATTCACATCATGTACTGACACTTCTGTGTCTCCCTATATATTTTTTGGTCCAAAAGACAAGTAATTAAAAATAAAAACTAAGTTTTGATTTATGCAAAAGACATTTCCTAGCATTGGTAAACACTAAATAGGGTTTGAGAGCCTACTGCATTACCAGACTTGCAATTCCATGCTTATGCACATTAAAGATATATATATATACATAATTTTATTGTATTTAGAAAGTGTTGCAATAGAAACTTGATGCTTCAGCTCATTTATTTTAATAAGAAAAATACTAAATCCATCCAATCCAACTGTGTCACATCCTTATATTTTGTGGTTGGGCCAGATGAGGTATAATCCTGACCGTTTCTCCACTGGTGACCCTGAAAAACCTTGGGTTGGCAAGGGTAGCTGTAGTTCATAGTGGGGCTAGCCATATGGACCTCTCTCTATATAGGCTGTTCTGAATAGTAATGCTTCTCTGCAGGCCTATCTGGATGGGGTGGGCTGGATACGTGGGCTGGGGGTGGGGAAGACAGGGTTCCAGAGTCGACTTGGAGTGGGGTTTTAGCTGGCCCAGGGATGGGGGGGGTAGCGGGTGGTTCAGGGTCAGTATTGGGGTGGGTGCCGGAGGTCCAATAGAAATTGATTAAGACTAAAGTAACAGAGAGAAAATATTGAAACCCAAATGGCGGTTAAGCGTGATGGTGGGATGGGGGGAGGTATAGGGAAATAGAGAAAATAACTGGGCATTTATAGAGGTTTAAATACATACCTGTGCATAGGTGCATATATTTATGCACGATGATGGGGAAATAGATCAATATGCATATACTTATAGGGTTAGTATTAGGACAGCAGATGGGCATTGGACTCCCCACTCAAGTACTTCTTCAGTGCAAGAATATTTTGTTCTATTAAATTGGCATTCCCTGATGTGCATCTCTCTGATATGATCACTGAAACAAATATGTGCATAAGCAAATGTGGCAAAGAAAGCTGATGGTGTCCAATTACCAAAATATGTAGCATCTGGAGTCTTAAAAGCTTGAAAGTAAACAAGCGGCCATCCATCTCAGAAGCAACAAAACCCACATGGTTCCAGCTTGTGGAACCAAGAGATACCAAAGGGATCAATTATCAGGTTTAAAGAACTAATAATCATAACATTATATGCTCACTTTCCTGATATGATCGCTGACAGCAAGTATGTGCATAAGCAAATGTGATGAAGAAAACTGATGGTGCTCGGCTATCAAAAGATGTGGCATCTGGGGTCTTAACAGCTTGAAGGTAAACAAGTGGCCATTTAGCTGAGAAGCAAGCCCACATGGAAGAACCACATCAGCCTGTGCAACCATGAGGTGTCAAAGGGATCCAGTATCAAGCATCAAAGAACTAAAAAATATATCATTTTAAATGGGGGGTAGTGCAGATTGGGGACCTAAAGCCTTTCAATAAGTGAAACCACATCCTCTTACAGAGGGGTTGCAGCAAGGAGAAGAGCCAGTCAAGGTACAGTGTAGTAGCAATGAAATGGGCAACTTTCCTCTGGTTCTCAAATGCTTCCTCCCACTGACTATCATGAACCTAATTTTACCAGACATATTCAACTAGACCAGGGGATGTACACTAGAGTCAGAAAAGGGGAATTTAAGATAGACGATCCCTTGGGACTAGTTTGGAGAGTGGTGACACTGGGATGGTGGAGGGATCGGGGAGTAGAAAGGGGGAACTAATTTCAGGGATCTACATGTGACCTCTCTGGTGTGCGGACAATGGGAGGGGAGTGAGGTGACACATTGGACAGTGTAGGTTTTAAAGAGGTAATAACAATTTGCAAATTATTAGAGGTTCAAGGAGGCAGAGGAGCGGGGAGGGAAAATATGGGAAGCTGAAATTTTAAAAAGAAGAAGAAGAAGAACTAGAGGAAAGGGGGAAAGAGGTGCTTATGTGAGGGGCCCAAGTAGAAAAAGTTTGGAAATGGATGTGGCAACATGTGTACAAATATGCTCAATACAAATGATGCATTCAATGTTATAAGAATTGTAAGAGCTCCCCATAAAATCTATATAAAAAAGAAAAATATTAATATACAAAAGTCAAAGTAAGAAAAAATAAATTACAGTTTATGCTGAAAACATAATTATATATGGTAATATAATACCTACTCAGAGGTATATTATGTATTTTTAAATCATTTTATTGGGGTCTCATACAACTTATCACAATCCATACATATATTCATTGCATGCAAAACACATTTGTGTGTGTCAAATTGATTTTTTATTTATTTTTATTTTGCAATAATTTTATTGGGGAATCATACATTGCTTATCACAATATGCACATACATTTACTGTACCAAGGACCTGCTGGCAACATCATTCTGAAACCATTTGCTTTTCAACCTGAGCCCTTGACATCAGTTCTGCATCCTTTTCCCTCCATCCCTGCTCCCTCCTCCCCTACATCATAAATTATTATTATTTCATATTCTACATTGCCAGATGTCCTCCTTCCCCCACTCTTCTGGTGTCCATCCTCCAGATAGGAGGTTATGTATAGATCCTTGTAATTGGCTCCCCCTCTCTACTCCACCTTCCCTCCACCCATCCAGTAACTCCACTTTCACTACTGGTCCTGTTTCATCTCTCTTGGATTCCCTGTATCTCCAATTCCCATCTCTACCAGTGTACCTCTTCCAGTGCCGCTGGGTTTTTAAGGTAGAATTGGATCATGATAGTTGGGGGGAGGGAGCCTTTAAGAAATAGAGGAAAGTTGTATGTTTCATCATTACTTCACCACACCTTGACTGGCCCATCTCCTCTCTGTGCATGACTTTTCTCGTAAGGGGGTGTCCAATTGCCCACAAGTTGGTCTTTGGTCCCCACCATGCTCTCATCCCCACATATGTAGTGATGCTATTCTTGTTTTTTGATGCTTGATACCTGCTCGCTTCGACCCCTCTTGATCACACAGGCTGGTGTGCTTCTTCTATGTGGGCTTTGCTGCTCCTGAGCTAGATGGCTAATTGTTTACCCTCAAGCCTTTAAGACCTCAGATGCTCTATCTTTTGACAGCTGGGCACCATCAGTTTTCTTCACCAATCTGCTTATGCCCCCTCATGTCCTCAGTGATCTTCTCAGGTAGATGGGCACACATTGATATGATTTTTTCCTGTGTGATGCCTGACTCCTGATCTTTTGACACCTTGTGGCCACACAGGCTGGTGTGCTTCTTCATGTGGGCTTGGATATTTCTCAGCTAGATGGACATTTGTTTATCTTCAAGCTTTTGATATCCCAGATGCTATGTCTTTTGGTAGCTGGATGCCCTCAGCTTTATTCACCACAATTGCTTATGTACCCATTTGACTTCAGTGATTGTATTGGGCCAGTGAGCATCAAGGAATAACAGATTCATAGAACAAAGTTCTATGCATTGAGGGAGTGCCTGGGTGGGGGTCCCCGGTCCATCTGCCAACTTAGTATTAAGCCTGTAAATATATGCCCCTGGATTTATTCCCTCCTTATCATAAATAGTTATATTTACATATGCACATGCCTGCAACCACCCTTTGCTTTCTATTATTTCCTTCACCTTCCCTCCTGTCCCACTATCATGCTCAGTCTTCATTTGAGTTTCAGTACTTCCTCTCTTTTACATTACCTTTGACTAAACCCTACCAGGCCTCCTATACCCTCTTCGCCACCAATTCTGGATCACTTGTTGTTCCCCCATCCTTGAGCCTGTCCATGCCCCCCTGCTTCTTCCCCCATCCCCTTTATCCCCCAAGAACTATTGGAGCAGTCATTCTCTCCTCCAGTCTGTCCATGCAGGACTGCTCCCTTCTTGATTCGGTTCATTTTAGGGACTGCATTTCTTCCCCACTATGTGATCTCCTCGGTCGCTATCTGCTTCAGTATAGTCACAGTGTGACATGTTCTGTTGTTTGCCAAG
Source organism: Nesogale talazaci (assembly GCA_004026705.1). Lineage (NCBI taxonomy): Eukaryota > Metazoa > Chordata > Mammalia > Afrosoricida > Tenrecidae > Nesogale > Nesogale talazaci. The sequence continues at coordinate 64,406 of PVJH01001605.1, read as the reverse complement.
TTGCTACTGTGACCCATAAGCTCCCACAGGAGCATAGTTCCCTGAGCATCATGGGCAGGGACCAGGCCAGCCTGTAGACCGGACTGGCTCCCTTTCTCTTTCTCCCTGTCCACCTGTCTCCATGGGGGTGTGGAACGTTGACCCCTCCACTAACCTGTTCTCTGTCACAGCCACTTCCAGGGAGGGAGTCAGTCTGGCTCTGGTTGTGTACATCCCTGTAGTTCTCTCTTTTCATGCATACTTCCATGTGCCCACGCTGTCCTCAACGGTTAGGTACTTCATGGTAGAATCTGCATGCCCACTACAGCATCAGTGGAGACAAGACCAATATTCTCCTCCTTGGTGGGTTAGTGCCCCGCTCCCTCCGTTATCCTTTCACTTTCCAACCCCCTCTTTCTTTCTCCCCCTCTGTCCTCCTTCCATTCTGTGATATACCCAACATTTACCTCCCTGGGTTTGGTCGCACCTCCTCCCCTTTCCCTAAATCTCTATCATGATACAGGAGGCTTCTCTTCTATACCTATTGTACTGGTTAAACTTACCTTAGGGAACTCATGCTGTACTTCTCATTTTGTGATTGACTGATTTTGCTTAGCATAATTTCCTCCAGCTCTTCCCATGAGAAGATAGGTTTCATGTGCTCATCAGTGCTTCTGAGTGAAGCCCAGTACTCCATTGTGTGTATGTGCCAGAGTTTGCTGATCCACTTGTCTAACAATTCTGTGATAGTGAATTGCACTGCAATAAACATTTGCATGCATACCACTGGTCATGGTTTATTTCTTACCACTTCTGAATATATACCAAAAGTTTATAAGATAGCTCAATTTTCATTTTTATTAAGTATCACCAGACGACTATCCATAGCAGTTATACATATGTACAGGACCACCAGCAAAGTAGAAGTGTTCCTATATGACTACTCCCCTCTACCATTTGTTGCTCAAAGGTGTTAGATAGTGTCTCATAGTTGTTTTGATCTACATTTCTCTGATGGCTAATGATTGAGAGCATTTTTTCATATGCTTATTGGCCATATGGGTCTCCTCCCTAGTGAAACATCTTTTCAGTTCTTTTTCCTATTTCTTCAATGAGTTTGCTGTTTTCTTTGTTTTTGCAGGCAAGCAGGGTATTGTAGATTTTCATAATAAGTCCTTTGTCGACTGTGTTGCTAAAAATTCTCTCCCAGTCTGTGGGTTACCTAGTTACCCCCTTGGTAAAGTCTTTTGATGCACACAGGTGTTTTAACCTTTGCAAGTTCCATTTGTCAATTTCAGATTCCTTGTGTGTACCCAGCCCCATTGCAATCAGCCTTTGTATTCTTTGGACCAAGGCTTTTAGATTTTTTTCCGATTCTTTTGCTAATGATCCCCTTGGTTTGGGGTTTTAATTCTAGATCTGTGTTCCACCTTGAGTTTGTTCTTGTGTGGGGGGTGTGGTACATATCCTGCTTCATTTTTCTACATTTGGATTCTATTTCCAGCACCATTTGTTAAATAGGGCATCACCCTTTCACTTGATGCTTTTGGGGCCCTTGTCAAAAATCAGTTGTCCATAAGCTAATTATTTTATTCTGGGTTTTCTATTTTTTCTTGGTCTGTGTAGCCGTCATTATGCCAATACCACACTGTATTGACCACTGTGATTTTGTAGTAGGTGTGAAAATCAGGTAGAACAAGCCCTCCAACTCTACCCTTCTTTGATAAGATCTCTGCTAACTCTGGGCTTTTCCCCCTCTCCTTATGAATTTGGTGGTCAGTATTTCCAGTTTTCTGAAGAAGGCTGTTAGTATTTGAATCAGGATAGCATTGAACTTATAAAATGCCTTGGGTAGGATAGATATCTTTACTATATTGAGTCTCCCAACCCATGAGTATGGGCTATTCCTCCATTTGTGGAGATTGCTTTTGGTTTCCTGTAGTAGGGAATTGTAGTTATCCTTGTATAGGTCTTTTGCTTTTTGGTTAGATATATTCCTAGACATTTCAATTTATTCTTGTTTACTGTGAATGGTACTGCCTTCCTGATTTCCCCTTCCATGGTCTTGTCAAATGTGTACAGCAAACTCATTGACTTTTGTTCATTAATCTTGCATCCTGACATTCTTCTATATTACTCTATTGCTGTTAATACTCCAGTTGTGGAATTTTGGGAGATTTTCAATGTAAAGAATCATGTCATCAGCGAATAGTGATAATTTTTTCTCCTTGGATACCTTTAATATCTTTCTGTTTTCTTATGTTATTAGCTAGGAACTGCAGTACAATATTGAATAGTGGGGGGATAATGGCATCCGTGTGTTGTCCCTTTTTCGGTGGGATTGATTTAGTCTTTACTCCATTGACTATGTTGTTACCTGTTGGCCTTTCATAGATTGCTTGTATTAACTTGAGGAACTGCCCTTCCTTTCCTACCTTTCTGAGCATCTTACTTAGTAAAGGTGCAGGATATTGTCAAATGCATTCTCTGCATGTATAGTCATTATCATGTGGTTCTCACACTTTATCTTATTAATGTAGTGTATAATATTGATGGATTTATGGATGTCAAACCATTCCTGCATCCCTGGGATGAATTCTACCTGATCCTGATGGATTATGGAATTTATATATTTTTATATTCTATTGGCCAATATTTTGTTGAAAATTTTTGTGTATACGTTCATTAGAGATATCGGTCTATAGTTGTCTATTCCCGTGGGATTCCTTCTCTGTTTGGGTATCAAAGTTATACTGGATTCATAACATGAGTCTGGGAGGTTTCCATCCTTTACTATGCTCTGGAAAACTTTGTGGAGATTAGTGCCAGCTCTTCCCTGAATTTTGCAGAATTCTTCATTGAAATCATTTGGCCTGAGAGCTTTCTTTGTTGGCAGCTTCTTGGTAACCATATCTATTTCTTCTCTTGTTATGGTTTCTTTAGGTTCTTGACCTCTATCTGAGATGGTCTGGAGAGGGATTGCTTTTCCAGGTATTTGTCCATGTCTTCAATGAGTTGTTGAACTCATTAGAGGACAGCCTTTCATACTACATTGTGATTATCCTTTACACTCAATAGATTCTGTTGTGATTACTCCTGTTTCATTCCACACTCTGTCCATTATTGCTTTCTCTTTCCTTTCTTTGGTTAGATTTGCCAATGGTCTGTTGATTCAATTGTTCCTTTCAAGGAACCAGCTTATTGCTGCATTGGTCTTCTATATTGTTCATTTATCTTCCCAATGTTTCAACTCTGCCCTGATTTTTATTATTATTTTTTTCTTTTGCTGTTGGAGGGATTATTCTCTTAACTCTGTTCTAATTGTTGTGGTTTTAGTGAGAGCATATCCGCCATAAGTCTCTCCTCCTTTTTCATATATGCACCTACTGCAATCAAGCTACCTCTGATGACTGCTTTTTCCATATCTCAAAGCTTTTGTTATGTGGTATTTTATCTCATTAGCTTCTAGAAACTTTTTGATCACCCCTCTGATCTGGGTCAGTACCCACACATGCCACAGAAGCACAATATTCATCTTACAATTGTTTGCCCTTGATTTCCTGGTTGTACTTTTATTGATCTCCAGCTTTATAGCATGGTGATCAGAGAAGGATGTTTGTATAATGTCTTTATGTTTGAACTTACTTAGGCTTGCCTCGAGAACCAGCACATGGTCAATTTCTGAAAATGTGCCATGTGCACTTAAGAAGAATATGTATTTTTGCATTTGCATGGAAATCTCTAAATATGTCTATTAAAGCTAGCTGCCTAATTGCATTGTCTAGTTCTATAGTCACTTTGCTGAACTTCCTTCCCAATGATCTATCTTTCTCACAAAGTGTTGTATTAAAGTCTTCTACTACAATTGTTGAGTTTGTGATAACTCTTTTCATGTCCTGAATAGCCTGATGTATTTCATGTCTCTCATTTGGCACATATATGTTTATTATGCTCACAGGATTTTGGTGAAGTGATCCTTTCAGCATTTTAAAGTTCTCCTCCCTATCTCTTTTTATGCTTTTAACCTTGAGATCAATTTTGTCTGATATTAGATTGCAGCTCCTGCTTTTTTTGAGTCGCAATTGTCTGGTATACCTTCCTCCAGGCTTTTATTCTTAGTTTATTATTGTCTGTGATCATTACATGCATTTCCTTCAGGCAACAGATTAATATATTATGTTTTCTCAGCCAGTCTGAAAGAGCTTTAATTTTAATGAAGCTAAAGCCATTCACATTTAGAGTTATTACCCCAACCTATCGGTTCATTGCTTATATCTTGGACTTTTGATGTCTATCACCTTTATTATTGCAGTGCTGTGTTTTAGTTGGGAGCTACATTATTAACATGTTTTCTTCCTGTGGTCATATTTTCTAGGTGATTGGTATTGGTTTGTTAGTATCTGGATGTAGTTGGGTTGTATGATGTCCTTCTGTTCCTGCTTGGTGGATGTTGATCTTCTAGTCATTGTGAGTGTACAAAGATCTCTCTCAGGGTTGGGTGTCTCACAGCGTGTTCTTTGAGTTCTTCTTTGTTCTTGAAAAACCTTATCTCTCTATTTTAATAGATAATGATATAAGGTAGAGAATTCTAGGGGAGGCACTGCTTTCTTTCAGCTTCTGGAAGATATTAGACCACTATATTCTCTTCATGATTTCTGTTGATAGGTCTGCACATGTTCTAACAAGATGGTCATGTATACGACCATCTTCCTTTCTGTTGCTGTCCTTATGAGTTTCTCTTTTTCCTTGAAGTTGAATAATTTAACCATTATATACCTTGGTGAGCTCTTTTTGGAGTTTAGTCTACTTAGCTTCCTCTTTGTTTCCTGTAAGAATACTTATTCTCATTCACTAGGGTGGGGAAATTTTCTTCCAGAAATTGCCTGGTTAATTTAGCTATTGATTTTGCTGTCTCTTGTTCTCATAAGCCAATAAATCAGATGTTGTTCCTTTTCAGAGGATCAGTCATTGATCTCAGGTTTTCTTCCACCTATTTTATAATTATGTTTGATTGCCTTTCTTGTTCTCTGAGATCTGCCTGATTGTTTTCAAGATCACTGATATGAATCTCAGCCTCCTCTAGTCTATTCGTGAGATCAGTGATCTTGAAGCTTCATTTACTTCCTCTGTTAATTCCTGTATTTCCCTTTGGGGCCTGGACTTCATGCCCTCTATCAGGGCTTTCATCCCCTCTATCACGGCATCTTTATTCTGTATAACTTCTGTCATCTCCTATATTACTCCAAGCAGCCCTCTGAAATTTTCTTTCTGTGGTTGATCCACATCAGATTCTTTCATGAGTGTAGTTAGTTCTGTTGCTGTGGTTTGTCTTTCTTGTTCATTTATTGAGAGTGATGTAGTATAGTGCTGTTTATGTGATGATTTTCAAGAGGTCAGCACCATATTCTTAGAAAACCAAGAGGCCTTGCCTACGCTCACAGTGTGATTGGCAATGACTACCTTTGGCCCACTGTGGAGTTTGATCTGGCTGCTCTGTAGGTAGGGGCTGAGGGGACTCAAAATTCAGCAGTGATAAGGGGTGGTGTGCACTTTCGGGGAGAGCTATGGGAAATCCAATTTAATTGGTGGCTAGTGCTGGTAGCGTGCTAGGGCTCTAAGAGACCCCGGGCAGGTGTTGATTAGCCCTAAAGTGGTGTGATATGCCCTGGGCTGGGTTGCTAGTCCCCTGTAATTCCAAAACCAGGCTAGGTTTGATGTGAGGATCACCTCTGGGTTGGACAGCACTCACCACTGACCCACTCGCTGTGTGGGCCTGCAAAGACCCAGTGGACAACTCTGGTGAGGTCACTTGAGGTGGGCTTGTAGGCCCTGGCTCATGACTCTGCCACCTGACAGCTCTGGGGGAGGTGGCAGGGGGCCTATGTGCTTGGGACTGGGTCTCTCTTTTCCCCTGGCTCCCAGCAAGTTCACCCTGCAGGGACCAGTACACTCCATCATGACTCAGACTTCCCAGCCCCCTGCTGAGGAAGGAGTAGCACGTGGTGTGTGGACTCAGTAGCAGTAGGGGGCAAGTTTTAAGAGCCCTAGTTGCAGTGAATGCTTTCCCCTGTCTCTAGGTGAGTTAGCACTGCAGGGCCTGAAAGGCCCTGGTCCATGCCTCAGACTCCTGATGCTAAGAAGTGACTGGCTTGTGGTGTGCCTGTAAGGGCCAGGTGTAGTGGTTTCAAATGACATGCTTGAAAAGCCCAATTCCCGATATCCACTTGTGTGAGCTAGGGAAAAATCATGCCACAGGCTCCATCACTTCTCAGCCTTCCCCTACTGTGGCGGCTATGTGGCTTCCATTCCCAGCTCCACAAAGTGACCTTTGGCTCTCACAGTAGAAACCAAGATAATTCTTGCAGCAACCCAATCGCCTCTAGACAAGCAGTGTGCGGTTTTCGCGCCTCCCAGCCACTTTCACTTTCCAAAGAAATCCCAGCTACTGTACCGTGGGACCTATTACTGCCACACAAAGCGGCATGCAGCTTCACGTACTAGGAAGGTCACCTCTCCCGTGGAAAACCAGGCTAGTTCCTCTGCAGGCCCCAATTGCCTCCCAAGTTGCGGCTATAGTAGGGTGGCATGATAGTTACAGGCAAGTTTGTGAGTTAGACAACTTGGGTTTCCCCGTGGCTTAGCCGGAGGCAGGGTGTGGTGCAGGTCACAGGGAAAATGGTGGCCTGGAATTCTGAGTCACTCCCTCTGGGTGGGGCCCCAGTAATAGCAGGAGCCCAGCCCCACCAACCAGGCAAACGTGGCCACTTGGATGCTGGAGGCAGCACAGGCACTGGTTCTGGGTACACCAGCGACAGGTGATCAAAACTACTGTGAGTTTTGATCTTGGGAACCTGGGTGGTTGCAGGGAGGGAGCAGAGATTGCAGACAGAGTCTCTGCCAGCCTCCTGCACAGAGGGAAACTGTGGGAGATGGGCCCAGCTCCCCAAGGTGGGAATCGAGAGTGGATCACTGCCATGTGGTGATCAGACATGAAAATGGGGAGCTCTATACAATGATCCTCCTGTTCCTGGGGCAGAGATCAGGCCAGGCAGTGGATAAGGGATGCACTGTCTGGTGGGGAGGCACACAAAGATCACCCAGCTGGTGATAAGTCCCTGGTATATTGACTCAGATCCCAGGAACTTGAGACAAAGCAGATGAGGGGCAGGGTCCCTTACTGGACAGGGAGACACACTTATAGGGGCATTTCCACTCATCAGAACACTTCCACTTGCTCTCTCAGACACCACACTCATGGGAGCTCCTTGTATTGGCTATTTACCTCGGTGATATCTTGACCCCCTGCTCTCAAAACACATTTTGTATATTTATTGCCACCATCATTCTCAAAATATTTTCTTTCTACTTAAGTTCTTGGTATTAGCTCCTCATTTTTCCTCTCCCTCCCTGTGCTGTCCTAACTTATGATCCCTTGATAATTTATAAATTATTATTATTTTGTCATATCTCACCCTGTCTGATGTCTCCCTTCACCCACTTCCCTGTTGTCCATACCCTAGTGAGTATAATCTCTGTATATTATAAGGGGTTCCCCCTTTGTACTCCTCCTTCCCTCCACCCTCCCAGTATCACTACTCTCACCACTGGTCTTGATGGACTCAGCTGGATTCCGTGTTTCTGGTTCCTATCTGTATCAGTGTACATCCTTTGTTCTGGCTGGATTTGTAAGGTATATTTGGGATCATGATAGTGGGGAGGGGAAGCATTTAAGAGCTAGATGAAAGTTGCATGTTTCATCATTGCTACATTGTACACTGACAGGCTCATCTTCTCCCAGCTACAATTATGTAAGGGGATGTTGTTTCACCTACAGATTGGTTTCGGGTCCCCAGTCTGTATTTCCCCTCATTTATAATGATTTAATCTTTAGTTCTTTGATGCCTGATACCTGATCCCTTCACCAAATCATGGCCACACAGGCTGGTGTGCTTCTTCCATGTGGGCTTTGTTGCTTCTGAGATAGATGGCTGCTTGTTTACCTTCAAGCCTTTAAGAGCCCAGATGCTATATCTTTTGATAGCCATGCACCATCAGTTTTCTTCACCACATTTGTTATGCACACATTTGTCTTCAGTGATTATATCAGGAAGGTGGGTACACAATGATATGATTTTTTTTTCCTTTGATGCCTGATAACTTCTTCCTTTGTCATCTCATGGTCACACAGGCTGGCCTGCTTCTTTCATGTGGACCTTATTTCTTCTGAGTTAGATGGTCTCTTGTTTACTTTCAAACCTTTAAGAATCCAGATGCTATATTTTTTCATAGCTGGGCACCAACAGCTTTCTTCACCACTTTTGCTTATGCACACATTTTTCTTCAGCAATCTTGTTGGTTAGATTAGCATCATGGAATACCAATTTAACAAAACAAAATGTTCTTTCATTGAGGAAGCACTTGAATGGAAGCCAAATGTCCATCTGCTGCCTTAATACTAACCTTAAAAGTATATGCAGATTTAAAGAGGATGTCAACCAGGGATACCATTGCTAATATGAGATTGGTCTTATGGGTATTGGCTGAAAGTAGAGAATAACAGAGAGGTTTGCTTGTGTTTTATTGACTAAGGAAGTTCATTAATCTGTGAGAGTCATAACAAAGTATGGATAAAATTGCCAAGAGTGAAAATCCCAGAATACCCCATTGTGCTCATGTGGAACTTGTACATAGATTGAGAAATGTTCTTTAAAAAAGAACAATAGGTTAATACATCAATTGAAAACATTTTAAGTGAAGCTCTTTGCCCTTTTTCCATACTTATTTAATTTATTTGATGAGCAATCAATCTAAGAATCATATGATGAAAAAAAATAGGTAATGAAGGAAAGCTCATTATCAACCCTCAGTATGAGATGATACTCCTTCCTTTCTGAAGATTAGTGACTTCATGAGGATAAAAAATATCAAATACTTTGAACTTCAGTTAGGAAGACAACTAAATCTAAGGAAAATAAAAATACTAAAAACTGGATCAATGTGATAAACAAAAAGAGAATAAAGTCAAGGATTCCATTTCACATGGATCTACAGTCAATACTTATAAAATATTAGTAAAAAATATTCAATGTATGCCACAGGGAAAATCTGCTTCACAGGATCTCTTTAATGTACGAAAAAGCAAAGAGGTTACTTTGGGAACTAAGGTACAGTACATTCAAGTCTTTGTCTTTTCTATAACCTTATCTGTTTGTGAATGTTGGGCAATTAATGAGCATGACCAGAATATAGTGACATCTTTGGGCTACAATATGGGACAACAATATTGAAAGTGTCATGAATTCCAAGGAAAATAAATACATCTGTCCTAGAGTAAAAACAGACAAAATGCTTAATATAAGTCAACTTCAGAACATTATCAAAGGAGAACCATCAATGGATCATCATGATGCTTGGTAATAGATTCAATAATAAACAGGAATACTGTTTCAATCATTGGGGTCACTCTAAATGTGCCCATTATAGGGTCTGTAATTAAAACCTTTAAGTTCTATATTCAGTGATTTCATTGTCTTCTGTTTTGCTTTATAAATTTAAACAACTTTCCCTGTTTGCTGTTACTGATATATACAGACATGCTTGGAGATATTCCAGGTTTAGTTCCAGACCATCATAATAGGGCTACTATTTCAATAAAGTAATTCACATAAGTGTTTTGATTTTCCAATATATATAAACATTACATCCATTCTGTGCTGTAGTTGATTAAGTCTGTAGCACAGTTATGAGAAATATGAATTATTGTGAGACTTGCCAAAATGTAACATGTGCACAAAATGAGCAATGCTGTTGGAAAAATGGGGTGAAAAAACCTTCCACACAGAGTTTTCACAAGTCTTCAATTTATATATGAAATATATATATATATAATATTTGTATATATGTATATAATTCTGTGATGTAAATAAGGAAACACATAATGGGTGGGGAAAATAAACTACATGCACACAGATATAGAAAATAAGAAGGAAGAATGGAAAAAGGATGGAGAGAAGAAAGAATGAAGAGAAAGGAAAGGGATGAGAGGGAAAAGGAAAGGGAGAATAAGTAGCAAAGAAAACAGACTGAGCAATTCAAAGCCTGAGCATTAAAAACCAAGGAAGCCTGGAATGTGATGCTAGTCTGTCCTATCCAAGCCAAACCAAAACAAATCCATTACCGCTGAATGTATTCTGGCCCAGGCCCACAATAAATCCTTGTGGAAGGAGAATATACCTCTTTCTTCCCTGGTGTAGCTGGTGAATTCAAATCTCTGACCTATTAGTTAACCCCAATATTTAATCAGGCATCCTCTCTGGTCTTCAGAGTCATGGTTTTACATTGGTTTTCTAGAGGAACGAAACCACTGATTATATATAGATAATGAAATATGTAATCAATATTAACTTGTTTCATACTTCTATTATACATATGTGAGAGATTTATTTCATGGAAATTTCTTATACGGTTATGAGTGCTGCTGTGTCTACAATTTAGTGGTCAGGCGACATGACTGTTGAGTGACAGGATTATGAAAGTTGTCCAATACAAAAATATATCATTTTGGTGGCAGGTTAGAGGCTTCTTATGTTTCAAGAACAAGAGGTCAGACTGGTCGAGTTGAGGGTCAATAAAGAGGCTTCTCCGAACATCCATTTACATATTGGGCACAAGCTAAATTCTTTCATTTCTAGGGAAAAAGGTGAGACTCATACAGTTTTACAGCTGACAACCTAGAGCAATTGTACTCTGTCCTATAGGGTGACTGCAAGCCAGAAGTAATGAAAATAGGTTTGTTATGAAATTTTTCTGAAAATTTTCTCCTCGATCCCTGGGAATACATTGACCACTTGCATAACTGATAATGTATTGCCATTATAATTTTACCTTTTTAAGAACTTACAAATTAAATACTATGCATAAGTTTTCTATTATCCAAGAATATAGAATCATGGCAATAAGTGAAAGAAAAGGCCATATTCTGGATTGGTGTCTGTTGTCTCTTCGTGCTTGGTAAGTGATGGAGTCTCATATGCAATGTCGGGTGGCAGTCTCTTCTAGCCCTTCTTTCTGAATCTGCTAACTACACTCCTCATTGAACTCCATCAAGAGTCTATCAGGGACTTGCATCAGTGTTTTTATATTGTCCTGTCCAAAAAGGGGAGGAGGTAGGGGGTGTAAAAAAGGAAGCATGAATCTAAAATTTGAGTACTCACTCTTATTTAGCAATATTTAAACCCCACAATACTACATGAGTCTTAGCAATGTTGTCAAGGAAGTACCAAAGCTTTGAGGTTTGTCCCCACTAAACTGCTAAAAGCAATTTTATATTATGACAACAAAAATCCACTCTTTGCATATATCCCTCAATGAATAACAAAGGGATATTTGTAATGCATTGTATTTCCAGTGGGAATTCTTGCAATAATAAAGTAGCTGCTCTTGACATTAAGGTTTACTATAAGTCCACTTTAGAGGACTCTGTGCCAAAATTAGGTAAGCATAGATAGCAAAATGTTGACTATTTCAAGAAATGGATGGATTTTGTAGAAAAGTTAATAGCTTTAAAATAAAGATGCAATGGATTCTGTGGTAGTTCTTTCAAAAGACACTCAATGAAAAATAAATAAACATACTTTTGTAAGTTTTACAAATCTCATGATACTAGGTCTCAAGAATCGAAACTCAATAAGCAATATAATAATCAATGGAGGAAAGACTATCATTGTCGGGGATTTCACTTTACTGGGATCCACAACCAATGCCCAGTGGAGCAGCAGTCAAGAAATCAAATGATATAGTGTATTGAGTAAATCTGCAATACAAATCTCTTGAAAATATCAAAGTTCCAAGAAATCATTTTGAAGACTAATATCTGGGAGACCCAACTCATGCTATCTCCAATCCCTTCATAAGCATGGGAAAAGTGGACAGTGAATAAGAAGGGTCTATGAAGAAGTGATTCATTTGAATCATGATGCTGATGAATAATATTAAATGCACTATGACCTGGAAAAGAACAAAAACATCTTTGTTGGAAGAAGTACAGCCAGTACACTTTAGAAGAGAGCATAGAGGTATTTCACCTCTGATTCTATGGGCATGTTATCAGGAGAGACCAGTCCCTGAGGAAGGACATTATTCTTTCTATAGGGACATAGAAAAATGGTAGACCTTCCCAAGACAGCACAACAATGATGAGCTCAAAAATAGAAACAGTTATAGGGATGGTACTGGATAGAGTAGGGGTTTCCTCTCTAGGAAATAAGCTGGCTAAGAGTTAGTATAAATGTGATGGTACCCAAAAATAACTGTAAAAAATGTTTTCAAGGGCATTGATCAAGCATTCTGGGACAGGACAAATGACAAGAACCTAAGGAAAGGATAACACTCCCATCCCCCCTTTCACAATTAAATAATTGATTTAAGCATGGTGTCATCGTAAAAATAGTGAATGGCTTATTAATCTCTACAGCAGATTGTAGCTATGAGATAAAAATGTATATTTAACATCCCCTAGGAAAAAAGACAATACATTTAAAGGGCAAAGATTTAGAAAGAGGTGTATTATGTAGAAAACAATGTCATAGTTCAAACCATGATGTGATAGAATCGTGTGTCTAGAGAAACAAAATCAGTGTCACTCATATTTATATAAAAAAGAACTTTGTATCAAGAAGTAATTTTATATAAAGAATGTAGTCCAGAAAATTTAAGTTCATAGGGCCAATGATATTTGGAACTCTCTTCAGAATCATATAGTCCAAGGCTGAAGACACAGAAAAGTATGGCGGATTGCAGGAAGGTCCCTGGTTGATGGGTGCAGAGTCCTGTGGTTCCAAAGTTGGTGAAAACATGGCAGGGAGCAGACAGTCCCCAGGTTGGCTCCCTGGGTCAGCAGGCTACATCATTCTGTCACTGGAAATAGATATAGAATCCCAGTGAATAAGAGGGGGAAGGGGCAGAGAGGAAGGGGATTTCTCACTGTCTCTCTTATAAAAAGATTACCCCTTGCCTTGCCTTGAAGGCTGGAGCATCAGACTGTGCTCTGATTGAAAAGTTAGATTCCAGTGCTACATTTCACTAAGCTTTGAGTTGACATAGCATCTAACTGTCTCAAGGGAAGATAAGGATGTGCTTGAATAGAAAAATAAGGTAAATGTCAAAATACATAAATCTCAAATTTGAGTGGTCCTATTGTTCCTGAAATATATAACAAATATATATTTTTGTACATAACACATACACAGGCACACACAAATGAGAGTTTCCAAAAGTTCATCAAAATACAATTAAATAGCATGGAATTTTAAAGCAACTTTTTGATGTGTACATACAGGTACACATACAGGCATACAAATAAATGAGAGGGCTTCAAAAATTCCTGAGAAAAAATTATTACCTTTTAATTCCATTTTCTACTAACTTTTTGAAGTCCTCTTCTCTGAGTGTCTATGTGTGTATTATGTAAAAAAATTGAAATCTTCAATCTACAAAAATCTTCCACTATCTGGAAGAAAATCAAGTTGGATTAAAAATTCCTTCACATAGCTCTTGATTGACTTCAGATGATAAATATAACACAAGTTGTATCGCTAATGATAATAATGGCTGTGTTCCAAAATAGTAAATAACTGATGTGCATATTTGTATATCCATATTTGAGGCTAAATTAAGCGAAACACTTCTGATACAAGCAACTATGGAAGGATTCAGTTTAAGTGCCCATTTAAATAAATGGTACAACTTTATCCTTACCACCTTTCTTTAAAAAGCTTGAGATATAATTCACTGTGTCAGTCAGGGTAGACTAGAAGAACAAGTTTCATAGACATTCATATAGATATAAGAAAAAGGTTTATATATAAGAGGAACAGGACATTGAACCCAGTCCAGTTCAAAGTCATAAGTCCGTTATTAACCCTTATGCCCAAAATCAGTCTATAAAGTTTTCCTTCCAATTCACGAAGTCACAGGTCAGTGGGTGCAGAATCTTGGAGCTGGCAGGGGTCTCTCCATGGCTCCTTGCTTCCAGGGTTCAGGTCCATCAACAGCAGAAACAACCCATCGCTGGCAGAGGCCTCCATGTGGCCGACCCAGCTTCAGAGGTCTGACTCCATCAGGGCAAAGCCGTGTGGACTCTCCGCCGGCTCCTCCAGCTTCTCAGACACTGCCATCTTGTCTTGTCTGTGATTATTCCTCTCTGAGACCAACTCCCAACCACTGGGGAAGATATCTTCTCATCTTTACCAGGGAAATATCTCTAGATTTCCCAGAAGTTTCAGGAGAAAGCTATGCCCACATAGAGGCCCCACTGGCTACTCAATGACTATCTCCAGATTAACAGACTAGACTCCACCCCTACATCTCAATCATGAAATTAACATAAGCTCATGACTGCCACATTCACATAGCTTGTATTTTGTTAAAGTGCACAATCCCTGCTTTTTATTATGTTTAAAATATGTGCAAGAATCATTGAATTCCATTTTAAAACATTCATATCACTTTTAAAATAAACCCCAAAATATACTAGGTATATATTCACATATTCCCCCTTTCACATGAGCTAAAAGAAACTAATAGCTTGATTTCTGTCTCATGAGCTTTACTTTTCTAAACAGGAATTGTTGTACATATGATCTTTCATGAAAGGTTCTCTTACTGAGCATAATGATTTCAATGTGCATTCATGTCATACTATATTTCAGTGTTTCATTCTGTAGTGTTGCTATGGAACTCTGGTAGCACTGTGGCTTAGATGTTGGGCTGCTAACTGAAAGGTTGGCAGTTCAAATCCACTGCCCACTCTATTGGAGAGAGATGATGATATCTGCTCTCATACAGATTTACAGGTTTAGGAACACTCAGTCAAAATGAGTCATAATTGACCTGATGATGGTAGTGGGTTTATTATTGAGTGCCAAATGATATATCATTGTGCAAATATAACACAATTTGTTTATACATTATTTTCTTGAAAGATATTTGCATTATTTCCATTTTTTTGTAAATACTGTATACAATCTTGTGTGGAAATATATGGTTTCATATTTATTGGTTGTATAACAAGGAAGAAGACATTTGGGTCCTATGCTAATTATATGTTCAATATTGTCAGGAACTACCACACTGATTTCCAAAGTAACTATAATGTTTTACAGTACCACCAACAATATAAAAGTCTTAAAAACCTTTCATAACCTTGTAACAATTTTACTCACCTGCTTTTGTTTAAATTCTAACTGTTGCAGTAAGTGTGAAGCAGTAACCCAGTGAGATTATGATTGATCGACATTGCCCCATTGACTACTGAGTACCTTTCTATTTCTTTCACTTGTAGGTCTTTATCAATGAAATATCTATTCAAGTCTTTAGACTCTTGTCATTGAGTGAATTCCCTTTATACTTTTGAGCACTGTCGAGTTGTGAAGGGTATGGTCAGCAAATCGAAACCACCATGAGCTCCCTGGGAGAAAAACTGCACTTTCTGCTCCCCCACAAACAGTTGGTCTCAGAAACCCATGGGGAATCACTATCAGTCATCATTGACTCCAGTTTCCTTTAATGTGGAAGAATTCTTTATATCTAATGTGTACTCACCAATGTTTTCTGCCTTGTTGAATGGTATCTTTGTACTTTCTCTGTGGTGGCCTCTGAATCACAATGTGTTGCTAATTGTGATGAAGTCTAAATATCTTTTTACTTTGTGACTTTTGCTTTTGATATCATATGTAAGAATCTTTTCCCAAATATAAAATCATAAACATAAAACAGTATTTTCTAAGGGATTTGTGGTATTGTCTTAAACTTAGATCTTTGATGCATTTTCAGTTCATTTGTATCGATTGCTGTGAGATACAAGCCTGGATATCCACTTGTCTCATACAACGGATGACAAAATGCTTATACATTGGGCTTCATCAATAAGGGCTGAAGTTCAGAAATATCAGGTGTCCTGCATATCAAAGATCATATTTGCTACTACATAAAGAGTTATAGTCTCAGACACTGGAAAGGACCATGAGTCAGAATTGAACCATGAGTCAGAATTGACTTGATGTCAATGAATTTTTTGTTTGTTTGTTATTGGCTGAAATAGATTTTCTTTCACACTGAGTGGTCTTGAAACTTGCAGAAAATTTCCTAACTACAACTCAATGGGTTTAATTTTGAGACCTTCTGTTGCAAATGGCTTATAAATAAACGGTGTATAACTAAAAGCACACATTGGCAATGAATATCTAAAGTACTGTGTAATAACAAGAGAACAAATAGATCTTTCTTGGAAAAAGTAAACCCAGAATGCTCCTTTGAAGCAAAATTTGCAAGACTTTGCTCACATACTTTGGACATGTTGCCAGGAGAGACCTGTCCCTTGAGAAAGACATTACACTTGATAAAGTAGAAGGGCAGAGAAAAAGTGTAAAGCCCTTAAACAGATGGATTGACACAGTGGCTCAAAGTGGGTAGAAGCATAGGGACATTTGTGAGGATGAGACAGAAACAAGCACTGTTTCTGCCTGTCATACATAGGAGGGAAAAAACAACATCCTCATACTGGGACCAAATTGAATGCTTCCACCATTAATTATATATTTGAAACTAGGAGATATGTTGCTTTCTTTTTATTCTGATTTGTTATTAACTTATGAATGCCTTTCTCTTCATCAAAACTACTCCTCCAAGGGAATAGGTTGTGACAAACATATTTAATGAATGTACCCGTCTTTAAATACCAGCTCATATAATTTCAAGACTATTGAAGTTTCTTCAAAGAGTTAGAATTCTGATAGGGTACAGACAAGAATAGTACTGAGTATATAAATCAATTTAGGGATTTTTTGCTTTTTTGCCATTCCAGCAATGTTAAGCTTTCCATCACACACATGACATGAATTTTAGATCTTCTATCATTTCTCTTAATAACATTTTCTAAGATTAGTAGCATAATGTTACACTACAATCTGATAATCTATGACCATAAAACAGATACAACCTTACATGTACTCAATGGAATTAGTGGTGCTGTGTTGGCAGATGCATGATATCAGGTTGATAGAGAGATCCCTTTTAATCCTAGCCATGAATTTTTTCACTCATCAAAGGATGACAGCTTTGTCAAAAACTTTTTGCATCATTTTAGTTGATCATGTATTTTTTTATTCTTATGGTACATTACATCATTTGATTTTCTTATATTGAATCAGGCTTTGAATTTAATTATGCCCACTCAAAATATCTGTTGATGGCCTAGCCCCTATGTGTTTTAACCTGTTAGAGAACAAAGTTCTCTTTGGGATGAACATCACACTATATCATTATAAGGTGTATCCTGAAGCTGATCACTTCTAGATTATGAAAAGTTATGATTAGTCTCTATTGTGCTCAGAGTGGAGAAAGTAGATGCCACCTGGGGAGACTTTGCAAGCCAAGGAGTTAAGCAATGCTTCCACCCCGAATAAGGGCAGAATCAGTGCAACCAAGATGCTGATTGTATTTTAGCCTGCAGAAGTGTAATAAAATAAATTTATATTATTTAAAACCACATGCTCATGCTGTATGTTTCCACAATAGTAGAGAGCCTTGGCAAATCATTAATTTTTCTTGGAAAATAACATTTGGTCATGTTGCATCATTTGTTTTAGGTTTCTGGATCTTCTTTACTAGTATAATAAAACTTGTGAATGCAACACATGTGTATGGTAGACACCTGTTAGATACTGAAAATCAACTTGCTTTTATTATACGAATGATAGCAAAGCTGTGAAGCTATAGCCTGTCCAAATCTTTTAACATCAGACAAAACAAGATCGAACTACTGAGTTTCAGTGTTCACAGTTTTTCCTGTATTTATTGAAAATATATCTGTCCAAAGTCATAAGATATTTGGACTAGTATGTTTGTTTTCCTTGTGATGGCTTTGTCTGCTTTTAATATAAGAGTAATAATAGCTCTATAAAATATGTTGGAAAATATTCTTTCCTCCTCTACATTTTGGAAGATAATGAAAGGAATTATCTTTGAATAAATATTTGGCAGGATTTTTCATGAAGCCATCTGGATTTGGACTTTTATTTGAGGATAATTTCTGAATCACTAATGCAATCACTTCCCATATTAAAGGCTGATTCAAATAATCTATTTTTGACAATTATGATTTTAAGTGCATATATTTCTAGAAAGTTCTCACTCATAATTAGCAGAGGTATCTCAAAAGATAGGCTTGATAATTTGTGTCTTAAAGGCACAGTTTTGAAAATGCCATGAAGCAGAATTAAAATAAGACACACATATTATCATCATGAGTCAGAACTGACTCAATGCCTATTGTTTTGTGTATTTAGTTTGATGTTTGCTTGCTTGCTTTAGCTTTAGATTGCTCTCTTTGGTGAATACCATAAGGTGAAAAGTTAAGGTTTTCATGAGATATCATTTGTCTTCCTTGATATAACCATCCATTTATTTATTTCTCCCTCTACATGCTACTTTGGCTTTACCCCATACATTTTCATTTACCATATTTATTCCTCTCAAAAATATTGTTTTGTTTTTGTTTCCTTTTTACCACTGGATGTTTAGGAGTATGGTATTTAAATTCACATTTAATTTTTTTCTTTTCTTATACACTAACCCTATAAATTCACATTAAGGGGGCTTCAAAAATACATGGAATATGACTGCATCATGATGGTCTCATTCTCTACTTGCTCCTGTGGCTGCGCATGTGTTCATTTTGTCAAGTGGCAGCTGAGGAGAATGGTTCTTGACATGGTGGACAAGTAACCCAAAGAAAGAGTGAATACTTAGAATTCCTTGTTTAAAAACTTGTTTAAAAAGAATGCTTGAAATAATTGGATTAAAGGGTTATGGAATTTTTACCTCAACATTTTGAGGTTCTTTAGTGTGAATTTGATACTGGCAGAAAGGATGCTTCTGTGGTACACTTTGAGATGAAGAGGCACACACCAGTCAATTAAATAATAAAAAAAACCTATTATGAGTGATAGAATTCATCAATAAGACAAATCAGATTCTGATTTTCTATGGGTCTCATGTCATTCTGCTTCTCTATTTGTCAATTACTACTTTGTTTATGTAGTATGTCAATCTTTTTAATTAGTTTCAGTATTTTTTGAGGTTTATACATTTTATTGTCTCATTGAGTGATGCTATTATTGCTAGAAGCCACCAGACTGGTCCTGACTTATAGCAACCCCATGTATAACTAAATTAGGTGTTGTCTTATCCCACATCATGTTGCATGCAAAGTCAATTATATGGCTTCGAGATTTGGAGATATTGTTTTGAATGGCAGTATCTTTTTTTAAGGAAAAATGTCTGATCCAGGGCTCTGGTGCTAGTAAATCAGTCAAGCCATACTTCTCATTGAATAACACCGCAGGGCTAGGAATTGAGTCCTTGGGGACGGATCAGCAAGCAGCCTTCATCTCTCTTCGTGTAAGAACAACAAGCATCACTTCATGATCCAGAGATAAGGTTATCAAGGCTCCCAGTATTCAGAGCATGACTCACTTTAAGTAAAACCACAGCTTTGCATGTTGAATGGGTATTTAGAGGTGCCTCTTGAACTGATATAAGCAGGGAAATGAAGAAGGCAGCCACCAGCTGATGGATATGATCAGAAGTTGGCATTTGGTTGTTGGCTCTTGGGATAAGCATGATGGAAATTAACGAACCAGATGTGGTGTCCAGATCCAGCACAGAGTTCATTTCTACTCAGGGTCTCTTTCTGAAAATACAGTAGGCCAAAGCAGCATGGAGGTGCCATCAGGCTGGGATCTAAGTAATAGCTTGTTTTCCACCCCTACCTTCATCTAGGTACATAGAGTAGACAAAGAATCTAACCATAGCAGGAGCCATGAAAATGATGAACTGAGAAGGAAGGCTAGAAGCAGAGGGAGTCGGAGCTCTGTGTTCTTGGCTACTCCATCAAGAAGGGGGTGTCTACTTTGCAGAATATGGAGGGATTAGTGAGCAAGAGCTCTTAGTCTCAATTTCACAGAATTTTTCCTTTCTTTGAAAAAATGTTATTGAATTTTGGTGTGTTTTCTTGCATAAACATTTCTTTATTTATTGTTTGTTCTTAGCATTCTATCCATAGGCATCAGGTTTTGTTTTTTCTATTTAATAAGTACTATCAGTTTCAATGCCTGGAAAGTTGGTATAAGGGATTCTCCATATCTTCCTTGTGCGCTACTATGTGATAGACTCCATTCTGTGGGAAATATTTGCAGTTGCTTCAACTTTCAGTAAATTAAAAATTTCAAGGCTCACTGCCTAATAAAACCCTAACTTGATTATACTTTTTCAAATGTATTTGTAATAGAGAACTTAATTTAAAACAATTATGGATGATTAAGGTTTACCTTAAAAATAATTAATGTTCTCTTGAAAGTCAGCTTCTTTTGGTCACTTATTACATGGTTTTAACAAAGGAAAACATCTATGTATTGCTAGGAAACAAAGACTGAGTCCATTGACAAAACTTGCTGCATGTGACTCAGCTTCAAGTCCTAATGTTCATAGGAAAGATTTAGTAATTTGAGGCAATAATTTATGTATATTTATAAATCTAAGCAATCAAATATTGAGTTTGCTTTACAGAGATATTGATCCACTTCCCATTAGACATAAGAGCTTATGGAGAATTAAAGTTTGATGGTATGCACTGGTACAAAACAGAAGCAAAAATGTTTTTTGAAGTTTGTATCTATTAAAAATTTACTCTTATTTAATATGTAAAAATTACTTTTAATCTTGAAAATCAAAAATGAAAGTCCATAATAGACAGATAATTTGTTTCATAATTGCAATGTGTTAAATTTCATTTACATTCAGATCCATAGATAACTTCATATTTGATAGTCTATAATATTGAATCATTAATCAACTTAACCTAATTTGTTAAAATTACTTTATAAAACTCAATATCAGATGACCAGAAAAACAATCTAATTAGATATTGGCCACTATGGGTAATGCATTTTAAAAATGGGCACCCTCCAGTGCTAAACGGAATCAAGCAGAGATCTGGCACTCGTTTCACTGCCATCACGTCTCTTCAGGCACTGACCATTTCAGCGTAATAAGACAGGGGACAACTGACTCCTCCTGTCCTGACACTGTAACGCTTTCTGGGACAGGGAAAGGATGTCTTTCTTTTTCCCACAGATAGTTGCTTCCAACTGCTGACCTTTCAGTTCAGAAGACACAGCGCAACCTCTCCACCATCAGGACTCTGAGGATCTATACAGCGACAATGATAACCGAAGGAAGACAGACTTGGTAGAATCTTATATATGGATTTGTCCACTGTGTATTATTTTGTATCTGCCCTATGATTATAAACCTATTGCTAGAACTCTCAGACAAACATAAACACAAGCGAGTGAAGTAAAAATTATGAAATGAAATCAATTTAATATATATTTAATATGTATTTAATAAGTATTTAATATTTGCATTGAGATCTATAACTAAACAATAAAACGTAAAAAAGTGTACAATGAAATCAGTATTTTTTGGCATAGGCAATTCATTAGGAAACATTTTCAGTTACTCAAGATACCTACAAGTTATGTGTTCTAGATCATAATCATTATACCTTATGGAAATTAACATACATTCATGTATGTTTTAATATATGTATATTAAGAATATTTATTTTATAGAGAAATTAAACCACCTAAGGGATTTAATCCCAAGAGGAGATATATCACAGATATGTCAAGACTCAATTGCTTAAACAAAACATTATTTATTGCTACAGTTTTTAATTTTGCTTCTCTACTAGGATTTTATTTTTGTATCTCTTACAGAAGTTAAAAAATCACTTTGGGATGCTGTCAAAATAAATATTGGCTCATGTTAAATTCCAATATAAGCTAAAAGTCCCTTAACTTAATTTCCTAAAATGGTATCACTGTTTGAAAAGTATTAAGCCATTTTATTTGACAGCATTTAGGTTATGTGCAAGCTGTTGTAAACATTAATTAACTGAAGCTGAAAGAATGTAAGATTAAATTTGAAAGAATAAATAAATATACTCAAGTAAAGAACTCTGCTTGTAAAGGGTATTTTATCATGTTAATTATGCATTGTTAACAAATTATATTTTATTGTCCTGAACATAAGCTCCTTTGTATTTTCATTTCAGCTACTGAAAAGGTTTTGCAAGATAATTTTTTCAGAGACTTCAAAACTGAGTTGAATTCCATATGCAAAATTCATATTATTCATTTTAGAAATATTATTTTGCTACTAATCTTCTCTATCGAATTATACTATGAACATGGAGATATACTAATAACCTTCAGTCACATTGAAGACATATAGTACTATTCAGATCAGTAAGAATAGTACAGAAGAAAATCAGAGGGGAATTCAGAAAAATATACAATATAATTTGACTGTGTATGTCTGAAGGTAGACATTTCAAATGATACCTTTAATTTTATAATTGAGGCCCTTTTAACTGTGATCAATAAAATGGAACTGTGAAGTGGTGCTAAGGTAAAATTAGTCACTATTGTTTGTTGAATTATTGAAAGAGGAGCGCTGATCTATTTAACTCTAACATTTTTCAGTTTTATAAAGTTAGATTTATAGGTTTTGACCTCTTTAAAAAATTCTTTCTCTCTTTCTCATAGCTCATACTCAAAAAGCAAACTATATAAACCCACAACCATCTAGTTAAGTCAAAATCATAGTCGCACTATGGGTCTCAGTAGAGGCACCCCGTCATGTTTCCCAGGATGTAAAACTATATTGACACAAACTCATCTTCCTGTCAGTCAGTAACTGGTGCATTCCCACCACTGACTTTCTGATTAACATGTCAACGCTGAACTCAAAGTCCACTGTAAGTCAGAATTAACTCAATGTCAGTAAGTGGTACCTTTTTAATTCCATCATTATTTCTCTGTTTTCCAAAATTAATAAGCTCTCTTTTGTGCTTGAAAATTAAAGAGTAAAGAAGAAAAGAAAAGCCCTCTTTTCTTGTGGATAATTTAGCATGGATGTTGGAAAAATGTAGAGTGATATGATCAGCAAGTCAACACTAAAACTATAAGTCAGTGTGCAGTTTAAAAATTATGATAATGCTATGCAGGAGTGCCCCACAGGTGAGGTTCTTTCATTGCTCAGTTAAGAAAAAGTAGGGTGAAGGCTAAACTTCTCATGCAAGCAAAACATATTTATTGAGAGACAAACAATTTGCAAGGATTGATGTTGTGAAGGTCCTAAAACTATGCAGATAGCAGACTCACTAAATTAGGGAAAAAGGAGAAGTTTTAAGGGAATTTAAGCAGAAGAAAATGATGTTTACTCCTGAATAGAGGTGGAAAACTCTAGCAAATAGAGCTTCATGGTGAGGCTATGGTAACCGGATGTGCATGTAACAGGTGTTCAAATATGGAGTCTAAGGTAAAAGCTTCTTGGTAGTGTGTCATCACATACTCTAAGATGATGTGCATATGCCCGTCAAGTGGGTCCTCATGTTCTAGTGCTCTGCCCTAGTGTGTGTGTGTGTGTGTGTGTGTGTGTGTGTGTGTGTGTGTGTAGAGGGCAAGAGGGCAGGGGGCAGCTTATTTTTTACTATTCATCTAAGAGCATTTGAAACTGTGTTGAGATCAAACTAGTAGTTATTTATCATGACCAGATGTTGTGCAAATGCTTGTGGCTCCTGTTCACTAAAGGACATGGAGTGAGGCTAATTCATGCGCACTAGCTTTAGCTGTATAGAGAAACATGACACAAAAGAAAGCAAACAACAAACGGAAGAGAAAACAAAAATGAACATCGACAGCGGCTGAGGAAAATAATACAAGCAAATATAAACAACATAAAATCAATAATAAGTAATACATTTCAAAGGAAAGATAAAATAGAAACAGGGAAACATAAAAGAATAAAAAGTAAAACTAGGGAGGTAAGAGAAGGAAAAGAGAATAATAAAGGCCCGCATCAGAAACTGATAGAATAAAGAAAGGAAAAAAATAAAGTTTGAAAGATAGAAAAAGCATAGAAAGAACAGAAAAAGAGAGGAGAAAGGAATAATCTGGAGGGAGAGGAGCAGAGCACCAGACACAGGACAGAACTTTCTGAGTGTTGGCCAGGTTTCTGACAGGCCCAGAGGAATGCTAGTGGCTCCATGTCTCATTCCATAATGAATTTTCGTCTTCCCAATACTGGTTGGATGCAAGGTATCTGTGCAGCATTGCGCATAATGCCTACCAGATAAGACAGAAAATCTCTGCCTCTAAATTTCAGGATGGCAAGCACCCAAATCATGAGAGTTTACCTCAAAGCTACATGGGGCAGGGCCGCAGCTGTCATTGGCCAGCCGGTAGGCGAGGGTAGGGTTGAGCCACATTTCTGATCACTGGCAGAGTAAGGTTAACAAGGAATAGGAAGAGCACACTTTCCTGGGTGCCAGCCACGGATGTTACACCTGAGCATTTAAGGGCAACTAGAACAGATGATCAGTTTAGTATTCCACTCAAAAGAGGCATGGAGAAGTTCAAAGGCGTTTCGTCATGGCATGACAGTTCGAATTCACCATCTTATTTGTTCTAGTTTAGTGCTTTTATGTAGCTTCTTCTCCTTGATATTTGATTCACCTGTTTATCTGTCCCTCTGAAGGTCATGGTTTCAAGATCATCATCTATATCTATTTCATTTGTTACCTTGTATTTTTGTTATGGAGATATTATTCTGATAGATCAATGTCAATAATTAGTATCATTAGGCTTTATTTTTAAATTTTAATAAATATGTAATAATGCCATGTATCATTGTAATTTGTGCTTTCATAGTGACATATTTATTGGCCACAGCAACGGGCTCAAATATAGTGAGGACAATACAGGTATGGCCTGGTCTTGGTTCTATTGTGCATATGGACATCCTGTCTTAGAAATCAATCAAGCAAACCTTATAATATATGACAAGTAGATGGATATTTTTCATGTTTGTTTATTCTTTAAAAGATTTGTTAAGTCAAATATTGACAAGAAGTTAGGTGAATTATGGAAGAGCATTGATAAAATGATACTTGAAGAAAACAAAAGGTCTTTAAAAAGACCAAAGTGAATGTAAGAAGAGACTTTGATATTTATTCTTCCATATCAAGTAAAGTTAATGAAAGAAATAATTAAATAAATTAACTGACCTCTCATACCTTTCAAAATCATGTGAAGACCATTTCTCTTGATATTTTTTTCCTTTATTGTAGTGGTCTCATATGGTATTTGTCTTTATGAGATTGACTAACTTTGTTGAGAATTATGTCTTCCAAATAATTGCATGTTATTAGATATTTGTCAGCTTAATGATTTTAAGGGGTGCACAGAATTCCATTGCACGTATGCACTAGAGTTTAAGTATCCATTCCCCCATGAATATTTATGTTATTTCTATCTTTCACTGCACTTTGCTACAGCACCTGTCTCTCCAGTGCTCACTTCGTGAAGGCAATTATCAAGCAGGGCCACATCATAAGAACTGATTCTTACTAGATTAGGGCTTGCAATTAATTGTGAGCTTAAAATCATTTATATATAATATTTATAGGTTCCCCTCTACCTCTTTGGGGCCAGCATTATCTTGTTGAGAGATAACATCAGTAGCTTCTATGGGATCCTGATAATTGTAGCAATAGTACCAATCTAGCCAATGGTAAAGGATTTAAAATACTAAGATAAGGAAAATGTAGCTTTTTAAACTAAAACGGGGAATATTCACCTACACAAAGACAAGCATTTAAATGACTAAACTCTAATCAAGGAAACAGTGAAGGTTAGACAAAACACATACATTTCAATATCAGCCTTAGGCACATTTATGTCTATAGAATTAAAATATGCCACAAAAGCAAAGAGAATATGAAAATGGGCCTCACTGATTTTGTAAGTTGTGTGTGCTTTCCTTGCTTCAGTAATTGTGGAAATCAGAACCTTGATTAAAATGCTAAAGAAACAAACAAATAGACTAAGTTATTCTAAACAGCATATCTTAGATGATTCTGTACCATGGAGCATTATAGAAGCAATTAGAAGTCAAAAATAACTGACCCCATAAGCACACAATTAAAAAATAAAATAAACAAACAAAATACCTAAAGATACCTAGAGCCTTTTCTTCCATTTTGATCCCTAAAAAGTAAGAAACAGTATAGCAATAGTAGAAATTGTGACTACTCTTACTCGTTCTAGCCATATACTTACTTTTAATGTTTCAGGCTCTGACAACCTTTATGTGAATCTGTATCTGGAGTTGTGAAAGTACTAATAACAATTCAGGTTCTAAATTAATTTCTTGAACTCCCAAACAAGAAAAGCAAATCCACTGCTATCAAATCAATTTCAAATCTGGAAGGCTATAAAGCATCATAGAACTGCTCCTCTGCTTTGGGGGACTTTAAATCCTTAAAGTAGTATACATTCTCACTTTTTTTCTGTGGCTATTTGTAAACCATTGCAATGCTTAACTTGATGTACAATTGAAGGCTTCTTTTTCTTGGGTCTCTGCCTAAATTAATAATTTTGCGTGCTGACTTCAGTTTAGCACATCTTTGCACCCAATCATCATTGTAAAACAAGTGATAGATATAGTGCCAAAAAACAGGGTGGGTGCTTACTTAGGTTACTAGTTTAAAGTCAATAAGAATGACTTTAAACCTTCTAAGCCTGGTACTGGTTTTACATTTCTGGCATAATATTAGTCAGATGAAACTTGTTTGGAAAAACGAGTATATAAAAAGAAATCCTTACATGTGCTTTATTACTCCATAAAGGCGTTTGACTGAGTAGATCATAATAAACTGTGGATGACATTCCAGAGCACTTCATTGTGCTAGTGAAGCACCTGGACCTGGCCTGTGATGCAGCTATTTGAGAAGAAGGGAGTAGAAGCAGGTTATAAGCAGGAGAGCTATACACCAAGATCGTGTGCGCGCTTTCATCATACTAGCCAATCAGCACTCTCAGCAAGTAATCTGAGAAGCTGGACTGTAGAAAGAACACATCAGCATTGAAAAAACTTTATTAACACCCAAGGCATACAGATGACTCCACTTTGTTTAAAGCAAGGAGGACTTGAAATAAATGCTGGTCAAGATCAAAGACTACAGTCTTTAGAATGATGCAAATAAATAAATAAACCACAGTTGGACCCCATCATGACAATCTGAGAAATTAAAGTTGTCAAGGATTGCATCTTGCTTGAATTCATAATCAACGTTTATGAAAGCAGCAGTCCAAAAATCAAATGATCTCTTGAATTGGAAAAAAATGGTTGCAGAAGGCCTCTTAGAAGTGCTAAAAAGTTAACAATGTAATTTTGAGGAATATATGCACCTGACTCAAGCGATTGCATTTTCAATGCCTCACATGTACCCAAAATTTGGACAATGAATTAGATAGGCTGCAGGAGAGTTGATGCATTTGATTATCACATTGGCAAAAAATATTAATGCTACCTTGGATGTTATGAAGAATCAACAAATATACGCTGAAGGATGTACGGTCAGCATTTTCCTTAGAAGGAGGGAAGGCCAGATTCTAGTCATGTCAACAGTAAAGACCAGTCTGGAATTGTCATTATGCTGTGTATAGTGTTAGCAACAAAGAGAAAGACCCTCAGCGAGAATGTTCACAGTGACTCCAGCATTGGGTTAAACAGAACAACAGTGGTAAGGAGGATCTTAAAGCACTGGTCAGTTCTCTTAAATAGACATGTGTTATGAGTTGGAACTGACTGAATTCCACATAATAACAGCAAAATAGTTATAGAGCTCATCTTATTGGAATAAACTTCATGAATTTTATTAAAGAACTGATAGCTTAAGTTTCTCTCTCTGGGAAAAATATAACACATTGGTATGTAACATGAAAATTCATCTCAGCATACTCCTTTAAAATTTTATTTACTCACCAGAAGGCCATGTCAAAAATGGAAAATTAGGAATAATTGAAGTGTTGAACTGCTAAGTGTAAGGCTGTGAGGTTTGGTTTTGAAGCATGGCACAATGCATGATTAACTGCCTCATCTCTCCTTAGGGCAGTTTGACATAAAAATAAACTTTACTGGTTCCTGACCCAAATATGAAAATAACCAGCATAATGATAAATGGCATATTTTGCTTTTAATACCCTGATATATTTAAATCTAACAAATCCTCATTTTTTAAGTGGGCGTTGTTATGTGATGTTGTCAGTTCCAACTCATAGCTGCCCGATGTACAGCAGAACTAAGCACTTCCCAGATTGTGCCGTCCTCATGATTACCCATAGAGGTAGCCAGTTGCTGCAGCCATTCCGTCTATTCATCTTGTCGAGAGTCTTCCTCAATTCCTCTAGGGACTGGCCTCTCCCAACAACATGTCCTAAATAAATCAGATGACGTCTTGTCCTCCTTGCCTCTAGGTTAAAGGTTTAGTAGGCAGAAGTAAGAATAAAAGTAAAAAGAATACATTTTTATATCAATGCAAATCTATGCTATAAGGTAATCATAATGTGAATCCTTAATGTGATATGATCATAAATCATAATGCTTCTCAAACTTGAAGATCTATACTCCATATTATAAAGGAAAAGGAAGAACTACAGAGAGACTAATTTCATGTTAAAAGTCTCTATAATCACATATTTTTGGAAAACAGTGAATATTCTATTTTCTTATGGCGATTCAGAATGTTTTAAATACATTATAGATTGAAAAGTCCTCAAATGAAGATGCATATAGAAGGAAATGGTTCGCAAATGCATTTGAGGAGAGCTTTTCATGAAATCAAAGAGCACACAAATTGGATCATCCAGTGTGATGGTGCCTTGGCTGCCGCCCCAGATTTTAATTTTCCCCAACTCATTAGTGACATCCCAGAAGGAAGAGCAACCCCGAATAGTACCAGAGTCACTTCACTGGCTTTGGCTTGCTAACCGATAGCTCTCTGGACAAGAGAAAGGCATACTTGGCTTTCATGTGTGTGCTTTGGGATTTCTGCTATCGTCAACAAACTTACTTTACTTCTGGTTAAAAATTGCTGGGCTCTCTCTGGAGGCAGTCTACTTTCAAAGAGATTTATAGTCATGGATTCCCTCTGGTAGTCTACTTTTGGCTTTAGTATCATTGCGAGTTGGAATCAGCTGAATGGCAATATAATTTATTATCCATTATGACACTCAACTAATCTGGTGCCAATTTGAGGATTAAGAGTATAGGGGTGAAGTTTAGCCTATCATTCTGGAGACAGAAAATGAGACCTTTCTTCTATAAAACTTTTATACATATGCATATTTATGAAATTGTTTCTCTAGTCTACTCGAACTAACACATCCACAGACCTGGTTTTCTCTGCTTCCATAATGCATGTTTAAAAGTTTCACCATATGTTCTTTAGAAAATCTGAAGATCCTAAGTTAAGATGTACTCCCAACCTTTTGAAACTGGCCCTCATTTGGGTAGGGTGCTAAGCAGGTGGGTAAGCACTGCGCTACTAAACACAAAGTTGGATATTTAAACCCACAAGGTGCTCCTCAGGAGAAAGGTGAGACTATGTGTTTTGGCACATATTTACAGCTTCAGAAACCCTAAATAAGCCCCTGGATAGCTGAAACCTACTTGATGGCAGGGGGGTGGGTTGGTTGCATATTGTTACGTGACCTCACTGCTATTGTGCTGATTCCAACACAGCACTTTTTATAAAAGAACAGAACTGTTCCTGTGGATAGGGTACAGGAATTAATTTTATTATGGACTGTCAGAAAGACAAACAAGTCTTTCTTGGATAAAGTACATCTAGCTTGTTCCTTAGAGGTAAGGATGAAGGGACATCATCTTATATGATTTAAACCTATCGTCAGGAGAAACCCACCGCTGACAAAGGACATCATGCTTGGCACAGTAGCAAAAAGACTAAAAGCTTAGCCAAGGTGGACTGACAGGATCTACAACAATGGTCTTGAGCATAGGATGCTGCAGAGCTAGGCAGGTTTTCTCCCTGTTCTGCACTTGGTCACCCAGTGTCAAGACTGGCTCAAGGGCACATGCCCACAGCAGCAGCTGCCTTCTTTCAATGAGATCCCAACATGTAAGTTGCTTTCTTTTTTTTCCTCAGTAGCACATTAACTTTAAAAATATTTTAAGTGTATGCTCTTAAAATTCTAGTCTGTCACAGTTTCTTATATTCCTATAATAAAATGAGTACATTATAGGAATGTGCAATATAAGAATACATACATGAATTAGAGAGAAAATCAGATTACATGGCTTTACCAAAATTAGAAGTAAATATAATGCAAATCTAGAACATAAAGAAAGGCTGTACAATTACCCATTTAGTTCAATGCTAACCTAATTGAACTCTTCTCATTGTGGTTTGGTCTACTTAAGTGTCTACTTTATCTACTGAAAAATGTAGTTCATGCTCTCAGATTTCTAAGCAATAGATTCTCTTTATGCCTACCTTACTTCTAATGCTCTTTATTTATATTTTTATTGATAGGGATTGATCAAGACTAATGTAACAGAGAGAAAATATTGAAACACAAATGAAAGTTAAGCGTGGTGGTGGGATGTGAGGCGGTTTAAGTAAATAGAGGAAAGGACTGGGGAGTAGGGAGCATTTATAGAGGTTTAAATACAGACATGTACATAGGTGCATATATTTACATAAGACAATAGAGAGCTAGATCAATATGCATATACTTATAGGGTTAGTATTAAGACAGTAGATGGGCAATGGACCTCCACTCAAGTACTTCCTCAGTGCAAGAACATTTTGTTCTATTAAATTTGCATTCCATTATGTGTACCACCCTGACATGATCACTGAAAATAAATGTGTACATAAGCAAGTGTGGTGAAGAAAGCTGATGGTGTCTGGCTATCAAAAGATGTAGCCTCAGGGGTCTTGAAAGTAAACAAGGCTTGAAAGTAAACAAGTAGCCATGCTTCTCAGAAGCAAGCCCACATGGAAGAACCACACCAGTCTGTATGATCATGAGGTGTCAAAGGGATTTAGTATCAAGCATCAAAGAACTAAACATTATGCCAATATAAATGAGGGGGAGGGCAGATTGGGGACCCAAAGCCCATCAATAGATGATGTGACATCCTCTTACAGAGGGGTTGCAGTGAAATGAGCCAGTCAAATTACAATGTAGTAACAATGAAATGTTCAGTTTTCCTCTGGTTCTCAAATACCTCCTCCCGCCCACTTTCATAATCCCAATTCTACCAGACAGATTCAACTAGACCAGGGAAAGTACACTGGAGCCCAAAACATGGGAAATTTAAGATAGATGATCCCTTGGGACTAGTAGGAAGAGTGGTGAAACTGGAAGGGTACAGGGATGGTGAAGTAGAAAGGGGAAACTAATTTCAGAGATCTGCGTATGACCTCCTCTCTTAGGTGTGGGCAACAGGGGGATGGGTGAAGTGACACATTGGACAGTGTATGTTATTACAAGGTGATAACAATTTGTAAATTATTAGCGGTTCATGGGGGGAAAGGAGGGGTGAGGTCAAATATGGGGAGCTGGAATTTTAAAAAAAGTAACTAAAGGGGGAAAGAGGAGCTTATACCAACAACTCAAGTAGAAAATATTTTGAAATAAATCTGGCAACATGTGTACAAATATGCCTAATACAAATGATGTGTTGAATGGTATAAAAGTTAAATGTATATTTAAAAAAATAAAATAGGAGGGATCAGAACTCCCCCAAAAAACAAACAAATAAAAACCCATGTTGTTGAGAGTTGGGAGTGTGTGTGTGTGTGTGTGTGTGTGTGTGTGTGTGTGTTTTGGAGCAGAGACCCCAAATCCATTTGTGAACAAGGCGGCATCCCCTCACAGAAGGATCCAAAGAAAGGGATTAGAAAACCAGGGAGCAGTAGAGCACTGATGCAGCACACAATAGTCCTCTGATTCCTAGAGGCTTCCTCATCCCCCTCTATTGTGACCCTCATCCTGCCTTTAACTGTGGACTGAACTGGACCTTTACAGGTACAGATAAGAGCGCATAATGCACAGAACCCAGGAATAAGAATGGGAGTGACAATACCAAGATGGGAAGAGGTAGGGAGGGAGGGTAGGCGGAACTGATCACATTGATCAACATGTAATACACACAATCACACACACATACACCAGGATATGAAAATAATAATAATGTATAATTTTTCAAGAGTCACAAGGGAGGAGTGAGGGAAAAAAGAGGAGCTGATCAAAGACCTTAAATTGAAAGCAAATGTTTAGAAAATAATGATGGCAACATGTTTAAAAATATGCTCTAATCAATTGATGTATAGATTATTATAAGAGCTGCAAGAGCCTCCAATAAAATGCTATTTTAATAAAGAATTTTTAAAGAGAAAAAAGAGGTAAAAATAAACGGGCTGCCATGGAGTCTATTTTGACTGACAGTGACCTCTCAGGACAGAGCAGAGTTGCCTCTGTGGGCTCCTGAGGCTGGAGACCATTACAGAAGTAAGCTGGGAGCAGGAGCTGCAGAAAGGGAGAAAGTGTTCTGGAACTGGTCTTGGTGATGATTGTGCTACTCTTTATGATATGCCCCAACTATTGAGTTGCATGATATGTGATATATGTGTCAATAAAACTATTAAAAATGATATGTAATAAGCACTTACTAACTCTTTAAAAATAAAATATATTAAATCAAAAATTTAAAAGTAAATACACACCTCCACCAAATAGCAGAGAAATAAAAAAATCATTGGTTGGAAGATTATCTTGCTTTATTCGATTTGAAATAAATGATGCTTCTATGTTCTAAATCTGAAGATTTAGAACAACATCATAGTTATATTCTGATTCTATATAATGTTAATTCTGCTACATTATTTAGACTTAATTGATCCAGGAAAATACTCTATATTTTCAAATATAAAATTAAATTAATATAAGAAATAATTTGTATTTCTTAGAGTGAGTAAACACTAAGTTGGAATTTGCTCTCTCACAAAAAATCACTACATATCTTTTACATCCAACAAGATATGTAGTATGACAGATCATTAAAAACAGATTCTTACTGTGGAATAAAGTAAAAGCAATAAAGAATCTTTCGTGAGATATTTTTGCATCAGTAAAAAACTATAGCTCTCTTAACTATGACAAAACATGGTGAAAACTAGCAACAGTATGCTTAGAAAACTCAGTCAATCCTACAAAGATAAACATTTAATACCATTATTATTATATAAGTAAAAAAAGAGAAGATATATGGTTTATACACCTGTAGACACAACTTGGACATCTATTAAAAGGGCAGCGACAGAGGTGAGAGCAGGAAGCGGAAAGGGATGAGGCAAGGGGACAACAATTAAAAGGAGAGTTTAACACAGAGAGAAAAACAATAAAAAATTAAGAAAGTTTTATGAGAAAACTAACTCTCCAAACTCCTTGTTCCTCAGATCTATGTATTGCTTTGAGTGGATAAAAAAGTAGGGGGAGTAAAACTTAATGGACTTGAAGTTTTTAATGACTTATCAGTTTGTTTCAAATATAATGACTTAACAGTTTGTTTCAAATATAAAGCAAGCAACAACAAAAAGGACACAGAAAGCCACTGGTAGGTTCCAGCTGTTGACCTTGGGGTCTGTATCCCACTCCACCACCTGGGTACAGTAACCCCACACTGACCCAACAGGATTTCTGTGGATTTCTGGCACAGAAATCCTTTGCAGAAGTAGAAAGACTTGTCCTTCTCATGCAAAATCCCTGATGGTATTGAATTGTTGACCTTGCTTTTAGAAGTCCAACTTGCAACTCCAGTGTTAGATTAGGAGTACATATGACTCAACATGCTAAAGCTGGAGGCATTAATCTAGATTTTCATGTAAATGCCCAGTATGGGTGCAAGAAGTGCAATATTTCAGTTTGCATTGCTTT
Organism: Nesogale talazaci; assembly: GCA_004026705.1. Classification (NCBI taxonomy): domain Eukaryota; kingdom Metazoa; phylum Chordata; class Mammalia; order Afrosoricida; family Tenrecidae; genus Nesogale; species Nesogale talazaci. The sequence goes on along the minus strand of PVJH01001605.1, from coordinate 30,492 downwards.
GCTGTGTCATGAAGTTGATTCTCATGCACTGCAATCACTCAGAGGACAAAGCAGGCTGCCCGGGGGCCCATCTGAAACGGCATACTTTGCGAAATATTACTAGCTCTTTTCCCTCATGATTCAAATTGGCAAAGTTTTAAGTTAGCCATCTGGTACTTAAACCCTCCACTATTAAGTGTACTTTATATTATAGTGAATCATAAATAATAGAATGGCAAGCTTTTAATATTGAAGATATTGCACTTGAAGATAGATGCACTTTGAGAAGATATAATAAAGGGATTTTTCTTACTTGGGTGGGTAAGTGGATAAGAACATGGAAGAAGGTCATTTGAAGAGGTGGTGAGATTATGAGCTCCGTTTAGGTTAATTGATTTGTGAGATACCTTTGGTATAAGTAATGTAAAAGCTTCCTCACCCTTCCCCCACCCCACCCCCACTAGATTACAAATATCAGGATTGTTTCAAAGAGGGGAAACACACACAGAGGATTGGGGGCCTTTCCGCACGCCTCCTCCCCCTATCAGAGCATGAGGTAAAGGGGAAAAAAAACCTCTCATTTTCTATCATTTCTATTGCTTCAATAGGGCAGCAGACGCTCCTGCTCAGTCGCGGTGTGAAAGGAGTCGGAGCCACCTGGGTAAAGGCAGTTGCACTGTCTTATTTCTGTCCCACATGAAGGAACCGGAATCACAGGAGCCCACACTGCACAAGGAGGCAGCGCGCACGCTCTGGGAGGCTAATACGAGCGGGGCAGCGCGCAGGCTCTGAAGCGAGAAAACGCTTGCCAAGAAGTGCTCTGATCTATGAGAAACAGGATTCTAGAAATTTTAAGGGGGGGGGGGGCAGAGAGGGAAGATCGTTCTAAGCTTTAACTCCCATCAGGTGAAAAGTATGTGATCAAACTACTCATCTATCATGTTCTGAAGAATTCGTGTTCAGTAGGTTGAGCTATTAATAATAAAATATAAAAGAGGATTTTGAGAGGTTTTAGCACTTCACTTGAATTTTACTTCGATGTTTTAGCTCTATCGTGGTGAACCGTTTTTACCCTCAAGAACTTTTTCTTTATCATTCCTGTATTATAATATTAACAGAAAATGTGGAATTCAAGAGAATGCTTAAAATATACAATATTATTGACTATTATATATTTAGGCTATTGTATTTAAGTTACAAAGGCTATCATATTGGATAATTTATAGACATACATTTTTGCATTGAATTATTTTTTTTCATCAGCTGTACCTCACTTTTTATTCACCACATTGTAAGTGAGAAAGAAAAAATTATGAAATAATTTCTGATTTTATTTTCTAATTTTAAGCTTTGGATTATAGATAAATCACTAAGAAAATATGTAATGACCTGCTTTGGGAGGAGCTCATAATAGTGAGGTTAGCTAGGCCCTCTAAAATAAGATATAACTATGTGTTTTAGATTCTTGTTTTTATGGTATACTGAACCCATTTCACTTCAATGTTTAGTTATTGTCAGATCCTGCAACAGTTAATATAAAACAGCAGATAAAATAAACTTTCTCACTTTGTTAATGTTTACAAAATATTGATCACCAGAAGAGTGATTATAAAGTAAAAATTAATATATGTACATGTTAGTGTGTATATACACACATTATAGCCTATAATGGAATGGAATGACTTTTATGGTAGATATTATAAGTTTCAAATCGCCTGCATAAAGCACATTTGAGAAATATTCATGTAATATCCCAAATAACAAAATGTAGATTATTGCTAATCCCTTTAGCCTCAGGACCAGTATAAGTGGCTAAATGATTTCATGATTTGTAAAACTATGCACCATCATAGGGTGAGCAGGTGCAGTTTTATCTGGAATGTGATTAAAAAACAGAATAAGCATTTTATTACATTTTATAACAATTTTGACATATACCCAAGGTGTTAAATAGCTGAAGTTATGTTTCCATCTAAAGGGAATATTTTAATAAATATATAACAGAAATAATTTAGTGCTTTAAACTGTGGAAAGCATTAGTGTTAATGAACTGGGAATATTTTTTAGAACTATGCTTTTTCTTTAATTCAACTCTTCCAACTCACCCCTTTCAGTATTTACATATTTTATTTGAGTTTATTTTTATATCTAAAGTAAAACAGCATAAGGGATCATTTCTAATAGGTTCATAAACCCAAAGAGACAATACCACAGAAATGAATTACTGATTTTTATATTTTGGCCTCTTGACAGGCTTAAAAATATACTTCAGATTAGTCTTGATCTGGTTTTCCACATTTTATAGGGTTTTTGATTTTGTTTGTTCATAATAAGATTTGTTCATAATAAGATTTCATCATTGGGATTTCTCTCTTGAGTTTTTGTTATATGTTTTTGTGTTTTCCAGTACATGAAACCCAGAATTGGTGACGGTAGAAAGAGAGTAAAATAATAAAGGTTTCTGTGGGGTACGGTGGGTACGGTAATGCAAAGGAGTTCAAGAAGGAAGAGAATGTTCTGAAACTGATTGTGGTAGCAGTTGTACAGCACTGCTTAATGTGATTGAACTGTGGAATGGTATGAGATCTGTATTATCTGCTGATACAATGGTTTTGGTAAAAAATAAGCTGCACCCCAGTTTTTCATCTATAAAATAAAGGTGATAAATACCCATTTCTTAAAATGTTATGACAATTCAATGAAGCCATAAATAAGGAGCCCTAGAGATGCAGTGACCAGTGCTCCAGAAGAGCTGGTGGTGGGAACCCACAGCAGCCACTCCATAATGGAACGCCTTCATCTCCTCCCAGAGAGACTCCATGAAGCAAAACAAAACAAACAAACCTCGACTCCGCCCAACTGATACTAACTTGTGAAACCCTTCAGAACAAAGGCAAACTTCTCCACTGAGTCCTGCTATGGTTGCAGGAAAGTAGATTGCCACATCTTTCTTCCACTGTGAAACTGGTTGTTTTGAATCACAAACTTTTCGAGTTTGTGGCCAGATGCCTTTCCAGTATGCCATCGGGGGTCTCCTAAAGAGCCCGTTCCAGGAAACTCTGTGACGCGTCTCTACTCTGCATACCACGTCACTGTGGGTTGGAATCCACTCCAGAGTACATCGCACCATACTTCTATAAATCTTGTGCACAAAACCAGACACTCATTTAGACTCATAGAGACGCGATAGGACAGGATAGACCTGCCCCTGGGAGTTTTCAATACTTCACAGTTTTGTGTAGAAAAACTTAACTTTCTCCCGAGAAGTGGCTGGCCAATATGTAATCCACTACACCACTATACCAGGGCTCCCCAGATGTTCTACATATAACTGTACTGGACTCTGCAGCTCAGGGAGTTGGACTTTTGACCAGAAGGTCTGAGTTTCAAACCCACAAAATTCATTTCCAGGGGGTGTTTCATGATGAAAGGAAGGCACTGTTGAGTTTCAATCACTATCACCTCCTCCATCATTGATCTTGAATTGGTCCTTTTTTCATTCCTTGCTTGTTGAAAAATAAGTAAATTCAGCAGAATATGTTATCATTTTCACTCATTTTCAAATCTGTGCTAACATTAGGGACTTAGCTGATTCATGAACTTTTAATTATGAAGTTTGTATATGGGTCAACCTCATTCTCTAAGGACATTTTTACTGAGATGAAGTGATAAGATTTATATTAGTAACATGATACACTTATATGATTATATGGAAATACCATCTCCCAAACCATTTCCCAAACCATTTAAAAACTTTTTCCTCACAATGATCCGAGGGCAGGCTCACTTTTTTTAATAAAGAGGCAATCTCACAGCAAATTAATTTGTTTGAGATTTTCACCCTAATAAGAAATAAAACCAGGTAATCATCCCAATGTTTCTAGATCTAATGAAGTTGTGTTTTGTCATGGATTTAAAATGGAACTTGTTCTTTGGGTCCACCACTTACCAGGTTGGAGACTTTGAGCAAATTGCTTTATATCTAAAAATATAGCTAAAAACTTGCTATCAATTGTGCTTTAGATATTAAATAAAGTGCAAATGATTTAGATTAATGCCTACTACATAGCTAATGCGGTATTCATTGTCCTATTCTTGAGTCTTGTAAAAAACAATGAGTGGCCTTTAGTGGTTTTTGTTTCTACCAGGTGAAAATGTAGCATTGAGAATTCAAAGTCCTTGTCTGCCTTACTCAATTTTGTATTTGCTGACATGGGATCAAATATATTTGAAGCACATGATACATATTGGTTGAAAGAAAAGAAATAAATACCTGGTGATATGATAGTCAGACTTGGTATCAGAGACACAGAATACTAAGGACAAAATCTTTTTGGGAGTAACTACAAACACAAGTCCAAACAGAATGCCATGATGTTGCTATTAGTTTCTTTGGAGGTGAATCAAATTTACCGCAGACTCATGAGCAGAAGAGAACTACCTTATGACATTATCCAGTCAGTGGCAAACTGAAGCATCAGGACTGACTGCTGAGTTACCTCTAAAGGGGGTTGATCAGCTTTTCAGCGAGTTGTCATATATTGAAACATTTAAGTCACCTACAGGCTTTATCTATGTGACTAAGAAATATCTATCTCTCTATCAAGACACACACACACACACACACACAGAGAGAGAGAGAGAGAGAGAGAGAGAGAGAGAGAGAGGTTTCAGCCTATAGTGAAAACTTGGCTAAAGTGGAGAGGTTCTGTTCTTTTCAATGAACATTTCTCAAACTCTGAAAGCTAAGTGAGGGCCAATATTCTCACTTCCCACACACAATCATCTCACTGCCGTAGAGCCCATGATGACTGTTCACAGTTATATCTTTAAGAGTAGAAACTGTCCCTGTGGATTTTCCAGACTGTAAGTCTTTAGAAGAACAGATAGGCTTGTTTTTCTTCTGCACAGCACTGGTGATTTGAAAATGCGGAACTTGCCATGAGCAGTCTGACACAAAACCACTATGTCACAGGTGCTCTTTAGATATAGTCACAATAATAACTAAATCTAGTTTCTTAGAATATATACCAGGATATCTATGAAAAATATACAAATCTCTATCAATCTGATATTGTTCTTTATAGCTTCCTTCCCAAACTATTCATTATTTTAATTTATTCAATGACACAAGTTCTTAAAAATAATTTTGAAAAGAATTGGAATCATATGATGTGTACAAACCCTCTCTCAGACATCTTTTTAAATACAAATTAACTATCATGGTACACAACCAAATTCACTTTGGAGAGCATATAAAATTGATACATAAATGTTCATGATACATAAATTTGCAAAGGTTTAATAAACACATATTTGATATGGCTTACCTATTTGCTATATAGAACTAAACTCAAAATGAACTCACAATATTTTAATGCTATACAAAATATGCCTGTGAAGCAGTTGTGATCAGACATATCACCTGAATGGTAGATTAAATATCTATAATTTTGATATTTAAAACTCATAAACCTGAAAAGGATCTTTCTGGCCATCATGTGCATAATTGAATTGCTGATAGTTAAATTTTATAAACCATATGCAGACACCTTGAATTTTCTTTCAAACAACATTGGAGGCATTTTATAGAGCCAGAAAAGTTTTGAAACCTTTTTTAAAGACTGTATACATGGTTGAGCTTTAGTAAATAGTTGACAGCAACATCCAATGAACAGATGGTTTGGGGAAAAAATATGATAAAATACAGTAGTGATGTCAAAATAACTTACAGCAATTTTTAAAAAGGAAGCCTACATCATGAACTCCTTTAATTAGAGACCACAGAAAAGCGAGGAAGCATAATTTAAAGGAACTTATTTGTTCCTATTATGTTAAAAAGATAGGTTATCAGAAGACAAGAATTCTTTGACTTCAGGAATCTTGTTTTCAAATTATATTCATGCCCAGTTCCAGCGTTAAAAAAAGCATAATTAGTCATTCCATTTATACATTTAAACTGTTAAAACACAAACTTAAGATTCACCAGATATAACTTTTTTAAAATCCAAGAATTATAATTTAGAAGATATGAAAATATGCTTATGTGTATACAACTTTTTATCTGAAGTGATAAGATGATTTATAAGAATAGATTTTGATCTTATTCCTCACTGTCATTTATTTCAGCAGTATATTTTTAGATCCAACATGTTTCCAGTTTAATATGATTGTGTGTTTAATATAATTTGAATATAAAAGAGCATCTGTAAAAAAAGAATATATACATATATTTCCAATAGTAAATGGGAATACTTAATGAAAGCATGAAAATTGAAAGAAGAAACAATATATTTCAGAGATATAGGTAAAAATTAACTTGGCAGAGAGTTAAAAAATGTTTAGAGTGGCATGTATCTATTTTAAAAACAACAAAATTTTAGGGGCTGAGCCCCGGTGGCGTAGTGGTTGTGCACGGGACTGCGGCCCAGTGGGACGGAGGTTCAATTCCAGCAGTGGGGCTGGGCCTCCTACTCCCACCACCGGAGAGCAGTGATGCCCAAAAAACTAAAAAAAAAAAAAAATTATATCAAAATAAGTTTATCTTTATTCTGTTTTTCCCCCATTTCTGGGATCATGCCTTCTTTCATTATTCTTTCCTTTCTTATTCCTATTGTCATTTGAAGGTTGGCAAACAAAGAGACCATTTATTAAACTGCCTCTTTAACTCCTGCCGTGGAAAATAACTCTGGTGCTTCCCCTGCTCACTGGCACACTGGTCCATTTGGCTACATCCATGTGAGAGCGTCATTTCCTCAAGTGGAAACAAGTGCTCAAAGGATCCCGAGCTATCCTCCCCTGTGTTTCTGCGCTTATCACTATCAGGACAGGTTCTTATTGATGTGCCATCTCCTTGGTCTCTCATGAAATACTACTTCAATTCTATTCCTTTTCCTTATTTGTAACTAATATTAATAAAACAAAACATAAAAGTGACATGTTTTACCTGATCCTGTAATAACATAATAGTCTTAATTATTGGTAAGATACTACTCAGTTTTATTTTTTAACTTGTAAAATCAAGTTAACTTGTAACTTTTTTAACTTGCAAAGACTTATAGAATTCATTTTTTCTGTAGATATTACCAAAGTAATTTTTAGGCAATCAATATAAAAAGGCATTGCTGCAAACCACAAACAACTTTTTTTTCTTATGTCCTAATGATCTATACCTATTCTCTTGTTCAGAGAAATATACGAGTATGACTACATCCCAAGTATGTCTTTAATGTATGTGAATTCAAATTATATTAGCACAATAATAAATTGGACCGAAAATTGATAAAAGTTCATATTCAGTAAAATTGAACATTTGCTCACTCTTAATTTGTATCCTAGAACAACCACTCAGATCACTTTAAACAAGAGAGCTCTTCACACTTTCATAAAACATGCAAGTGCATACATACACACCCACAGATGTAAATCCACCAAATCTCTTCTTTTTAAATATCTATTGGGGTTTAATAAAAATTTTAAAATTTTCCTTTGATGAGATATAGTTGCTAGTTACAGTCAAACGAATCTTGTCTAGAAATATAAATGTGTGGTCTAAAATGACATATTTGTAATAGAATGGTCTCTATAGCACAGAGTAGAAAACTACCATTACCTTGACCGATAATATGTCAATTGAGACTTTTTGTATAGTCAGCAAGTACTTTACAACTACAAAAGAGTCATTAGTTCCGTTCAATAAATTTTGCATTTCTTCATGGTGTGCTCAGAAATGACAACTGCTCTGCTTCCATTACAGAAGCCTGATGGCACCGTGACCACGTCTTGGGTTGCTCCCCAGCCATAAACACACTAGCCACAGAAGAGAGGTGAGGCTGAGAGGTGCGGTGAAGACTTGCCGTCATTCAAAGCCAGGGGAGCCGTTACACTGCCCTACGGGGTTACGGTGGGCTGAAAGGGGGTGTGGGGCTTACAATATGCCATGAGGTCAATTTTAATTCCTATCAACACTAAAGATTACAATTATGCCATGAGGTCAATTTTAATTCCTATCAACACTAAAGATTACAATTTCTGCAAAGGGTTCCAAAGTTGTAGATTCTACAGGGAAGATTTCCAGGTTTTATCTATCTGTACCACTGATGGGTTCTAAAGAATAAGGAAGACTTCTGATTAGAAATTCTGGGTAAATCTAGAAAATCTGAGACTGCAGACTATTCTTCAGGAACAGAAGAAAATCACTAAGAACTAAGAATCACTGACATTGAAGGAAGTGACTGTGGAGTTCTCTTAGAGGCAGCTGTGGGATCCAGATCAGGAGGTCTTGTGCCTGGACAGGATGCTTAGAGAATTTTAGCCACCTGGTGTCCTTTGAGTTTCAAGTTAATACTCCAGCTCTCTTCAGGATTTCAGGATACCCAGAGTATGAAAATCAGAGTCTAAATAGTCATGAAGCTGAGAAAATTGATCATCTTCAGGAATATTTCCAAGACCAAAGATGCGTGAAGATAATAGATCAATGCTATAAGCCTAATGGATTTGGAAATAGTGTTCATGCAAACAAAATTAATCTTCTTTTAGAACAACTCATGCTAAATTTGATGTGTATCAGAAAATATCATAAGGAGCCTTGCTAGTTTATTGAGTAAGCACTCAGCTGTCAACTGAAAGGGTAGCTGCTTAAATCCACTCAAAAATTTTGTTAGAAATATAGGGTGAGCTGCTTTCCTACAGAATGCACCTTTTAAAACTCTTGGGGGGGGGGTAATTGTACTTTGTGATGTGGAATGTTTGAGTTAAAATAAACTCAGAAGCACCTAAAATATCATCAATGCTGCTCATAGATTGTTACTGAGCTCTGTGGATAAAAATATAATCATATTGAGAAAGTCCAGGTTCTCAGCTGATGCCAGAGAGTGCACACTGGCTGGACATGTGGTGGCAGCTCGATGATATATCCTGCCATATTAATTTCCAGTGAATCATATAAAATTCTGTGAACACATTAATTCTGGAGTACCTCTGGAAAATATGAAAGTATTCCTGGAACAAGAAAGCATCTCTCTTTCTCGTATGTGCACACTAAAAAATACACTTGCATTCAACCATCCAAGATGATTTAGAAAACCCAAGAAATAAAGTCAATAACATATCATTGAAACTAAGGTTGCAAAACTATAGGATGGCTTTCAAAATTGTGAACCTGAACCAAACAATTAAATGCAAGAGAGACACTAAGCTGAAGTCCATTTAGGAGCATATTTACACTCAGATGTTTTAGAACAAGACATAAAACGGATCTAGTATCTATTCCTCACACACTCACAGGTTATGACTGAACTGTTCAAGCAACTCTGCTGGTTTGAAAATTGCCAACCCTGTGAAGATTGATTTGAATACCAAAATCCTTTAAGGATCATTCCCTAACTCCCCTTTGAGATACTCCCCTGTATTTCTCAGTATATTTTCAGTGACTTCGCTAAGCAAAAAATGACTTTGTTTGAAGGAAACAGTTTTTCTGGTTATAAATAATTGGAAATTCTGTTAAACTTGGCTGTGACCTTCACATCTGTGGGTAACAGTGTTCATACCTAAGAATCCCAATTTCCATAAAACCAACCTATGGATTAGGAAGCTTATGCTGAGTCAAAGATCTGAGTATCTCACTGAATTGTTCACAGTTGCTTATTTACTCTGTCTTGAGAATAAAATCCTAGTGACTTTCATTACACATTCGTAATTATTCTCATTTTCTTTGATGAGCATTTGCAAAAACATTGCTTTGCTACAAACCACAATATATGCGTGACAACAGTTTCTATATTTCCTCATGCCCATATGCCTCTTTGACTTGTCTGTCAGTTTGTCATACTTTGGTGGTTTGTGTGTTGCTATGATACTGGAATCTATATCACTGGTGTCTCAAATACCAGAAGGGTCCACCCATGTGTATGTGCTTTAGCAGAGCTTCTAGACTAAGCACACATTATGAAGAAGGAGGAAGTTGTCCAGTTCTGAAGAATTAACCACTGAAAACCTTATTGATAGCACTGAAACGTCAGAAAAAAAATAGATACCATAGAATTGGGCATTGTTTTCATCTCGTTCATAAGATCACTGTGTTGGTACGACTCACTGCACCTCCAACACCAACATAAGGGTATAATCATAGTGTTCATTCTTTTTAACATCAAGCTGATTCTGATGCATAGAGACTCTGCACAACAGGGTATGTATGTCCCTGTTGGTTTCTGAGTCAGTAACTCTTTACCAGAGTAGAAAGACTTACTTTTATCCTGTGGAGCACATGGTGATTTCAAACCGTTGCTCTTTGAGTTTGCAGTTACACTTGCAACTTCAAATAAATGAGCCACTGTAACAGTCTTAAGAATTCAACTCAATTCAAAAGACCCTATTATGTTAGAATACCTTTTTGATAAAGCACAGCAAGATATACTTTCAAAATCTTGCACAAATGTCTCTGAGTCTTTTCTGTACATAAGAAAAAGGTCTTGAAGGAGAGATCCCGAAACATGTTCTACTTGGGGGAATAAAGACTTTCTGAACCCACACACTTTAAAATAATGCTTTATGTTTTACTGATACCTAATTTCTCATCAAATTGTTAGTTGTTGATCATACAGTTCCTCATGGCAGAAGAATAGTTTGTATATTCTCTTTGTTAGAAAAGGACTTTCCCATGTGAATTTGGTGATGGTTTATAGAGGAAGTCATCAGTTTTACATTCAATAATTCAACATATTTTGTTTCGTGTCATTGGTTGAAATTCCATAAAATAACATCACTGTGATACTAAGGGTATACTAGAGAAATAAATCCTGGGAGACTCTTATGTATATATAAAGGATGTTTATATACAAGAGCAGTTGAATATTAGAAAATACCGCAGGTCAGATCAAGTTCATATGTCCAATATAAGCCCATATATCTGATATCAACCTATGAGGTCCTCTTCAGACTCACAATATACACGCAATCATGCCACATTCAGGATAATCACAGGCCAGTGGGTTGGAAATCTTGTGGATCCAATGATGTTGGAAGCATCTCAGGCTGGCAGGGGTCTCTGAGTGGATTCTCTGGCTCCAGAAGTCTGTTGCATCAGGGTGGGTCCATATGACTGCTCCAGCTCAGGGCACTAGCATAATTCCATGTGTCTTGTCAGCTGCTGTGTGCCCCATCTAGTGACTAGAAAGAGAGAAGTGTCCCTTCCCTCCAAGGAGAACAGGAGTTCCCAGAATTCTCAGGAGAGGTCCATGCCCACACAGAGGCCTCATTGGCTATGATCCAATTGACAGACTTGAATCCACTTCTTTACTCTTATTGTTCAAGTCCCAAATTGACACGAAATTATGTAACTACCACAATCATGTAACCCACTTCCTCTCTTTGTTTCTTGTTTCCATGCTTCCTTTATTTATAATCCCATTTTGAATTATGTACTTGAGTAAATGCTGCCTTTTTGATTGCTAACAATTGATCATTCTATGATGTGTCATATCATTAGAGATATTATTCCTATTATTTGTCTGAACATTGAGCCATAAGGATTTGTTCAGTCTCAGACCAGGAGGCTAGCTATGGGCCAATGTCTCAGAATTCCATCTGTGTCTTAAATATGTAAGCCTCTCACAACCGCCAGAGGGCAGTGATGCACCCCCCCCCCAAAAAAAAAGAAATGTAAACCTGGTCTCTCATGATTTTTGGTTTGCTATACACTTTTCTACCAGTTTATCCTGACCCTTCTAATGTGATCCTTCCCACAGCATTTGGTAGTAACGTGAATGTGTCACCTAGTTCTGGTCTCAAGGTATCAACGTTCGGCTTTCACAGTGTATTAATCCATTGAACGAACTGTTTCCATGTGTCCTCAATATTCACAGCTCTTCAGACAGTAAGAAAGGGATAGGTGCACTTTAGATGGCTGCTAATAAACTTTTAAAAGCCCAATTACTATTCACTTAGATAGGAAGCAAAACATCATCTAGTGAGTTTTGTGGTGCAAAATGACCTCTGTGTTTCTCAGAGCTGTTGTTCTGATCCCCAGATTCAAGAACTCACTTCTTCAAATTGTTTGGCTATGTCCGAGAAGTTTTCATAATTTTGTGTTGTGTATTTCATCACTGTTTTGGATTACTTTGCAGCAAATGTAAATATACATACACAAATATCCCCTATCAACTCAGTCTATCTATGGTAATATCCTCTGATTCTCCCTGCCACATTCATTCAACCTGCAAGACTACCCATGCATCATCTTGTCCTGGTATTTGCAGGATTGTGTCTATGGCAGCACTTACCCCTGCTACCTTAACTCTTACACTCTTCCCAGTAGCTCTTGTTCTTCCTTTAAATGATAAAAGTTTTGAGTTCAATTTTAAATTCCTCTACTTTATAGACATTTCAACATTAGCAAGCTTGGTCATAAGAAAGCCCTCACCAGTTCATTTCTAATTACTAAATATTTTATAAGTTCTAAATTCAAGCTTTTATGCTCCAGTACTAATCAGAAAAAAAGTTTTCAAATTGATTTAAGCTAATGGCTTTGATTATTAAGTAATTCATTATAAAATCAAGGAGTGCACTCAAAGCTTTTTAAAAAAGTTACAAAACTCTGTAAATATTTTATTCATTAATTCAGAGGTTTATAAATTAATTGAAAAAATTCCACATGATTTCTATAAAAAAATAAATGACTATAAAATTGTAGTTTGTTAACAGTATTTATTTGAAGGACACCTTTTCAATAATTTTATTATGGCTTTGTAATATTTTAAATATAAAAGTAGCGTTTGTTTTCCCATGGCCTAAATTTTCTAAATCTCTGCACTGCAAAGTAACAGTATTCACATATATTGATTGAGACTATTAGTATATAAAACATTTGGAACAATAGAGGTTTCAATAATGGATTTTTCAAATTTCTGATCTTGTGACATACTGATCATAATTACTTAATCCCTCAATTGGTATATTCCTTTCCTTATCTGAATTTGATCCTTCAGGTAATCTTATACTGAACTAATTAGTAAGTAGTCTTAGATTTTTAAGAATATACATGTCTGCTTCTATCAAAAACCAATATAGAGTGGTCATGCATTAACAGATTTAAAAAGATGGACAGATGTTTTTTGTATTTTTCTGGTTACTTTCTCAATTTGAAAAAGTATCATGTTTTTACAAGGCTTCCATTTATTATAGCAAGAAAAAATTTAAAAAGTAGTTTGTCCCCAAGTAAAAAGTATGCAATAGCCACCACACCCCATCTTCCCAAAATATAACAAAATTTCAGTATAGATGGAAAGGAAGGAAATGAACTTTATTTGTCAAAGAATATATTCAAAGAGTAAGAGTAACAATTTTGCTCCCCAAATATAGGAATCTCTATTAAACACAAATATAAACATGTGAAGATATTATTTCTTGACATCTTTTCTCTATGTCAATACAATTCTGAAAACTCTTCGACCATTCCCTGAAGAATTCTACATACTCAATTTACATAGCATCCAATCAGTTTTGGCATCCTTGATGGACTCTAAAATGTTTCTTTTGAATATTCTTAGACCTTGGACAACAGAAAAGAAGTCTGAAGGGTCAAAAGCAGACAGAAGAGTATATGGGATAAGATATTCTTTCAAAATAACTCTTGTAGGACAGCCCTTGCTACCCTGAAAGAATAAACAAGTGCATTATTGTGATGATGAAAAAATTATTTGGTGCAATTATCCTCTATTTTTTCTCACTTAACATAGTTTTCAATTTTATTAAGCATAAACAAAAACCTTTTTCTTCCTCATAATCAGTCTGTCTCTCTTTTTTTGTGAGCATCACTGCCCTCTGGTGGGAGTAGGAGGCCCAGCCTTGCTCCTGAAGAGCTGCTGCTGGATTTGAATCACCCACCCTGTGGACTGCAGTCCCACACACAACCTCTACGCCATGGGGCTCAGCCCTAGTCTGTTTCTTTTAAGCAAAATTAACTTTGGAATGTCTGCTTTGACTGCTTTGTCTTGAATTTAAATGGCCCAGCAGAAGATACTGCTTTTTTAAAAAACAATTTTATTGGGACATGATCCACATACCATATAATTCAGTCATTCAATTATATGCAGAAGACTTGTTCAATAATTACCGTGATCTATTTTAGAACATTTTAAGTTTTCTTATACCCTCTGTTATTAACTCTGAGATTTCCCCAATCTCCCTTCCCATACACCAAGAAATATTAAGTCAGGTACTGTTTCCATTGATTCACCCATTCCGGATTTCATATACTGTAAAAGTCATTGTTTTGATTAGACTTTTATTTTCCTAGTTAACATAATAAGATTAAAAAAGCTTATTACTAGACAATCTATCTATTGTTCGCAGAAACATTTAAATAAATTTTGTTTAGAATAAATCCATGAAGATATAAATTGGAGCTCATGAACAATAGACTCTGACTTATTATTTTACCTAAAAAAACAGATTAGAGAGAATAAATAGGTTGATGTTTTAAAGTCACAAGTAAGAAATATATTGGTAGGAAAGAGTCATGCTTTGCTTACCAGCAATTTTTAGCAAATCATAATAAACCCAAACCACAAACTCACTGCCACCCTAAATCACGCAATTGTTAGGTGCCATTGTGTTGGCTGCAGTTCATCCCAACCTTTGTACCATGAAAACAACACTCTACAGTCCTGTGCCACCCCCAAAACTGTTCTTATGTGAGAGTCCATTATTGCAGCCAGGGTGCCAGCTCTTCTTGTCAAAGGCCATCATCTGTCTTAATGCCCCACTACAATCTCTAGCAGGAAGCCCTTCTCTGGGCACTGGTATGCCCTCACTTGTGCCCAATGTCCATGTCTTACCATCCTCGCCTCTAAGGAGCATTCTGACTATACTTCTTCTTAGATATATTTGCTTGAGCATTTGACAATGAATGTAATTTTTTCTTTTTTTTCTCCAGCACCATAATCCCAAAACATAGATTGATCTTTGATCTTTCTTCATCTTTCAATGTCCAGTTTTCACTGATATGGGGCAATTGAAAAGAACATGGCTTGAGTCAGGAGCACCTCCGTCCACAAGGAGCACCCTTGCTCCTCAGCAGTCTGAAGAGGTCTTATGCAGTAGATTGACCCAACGCAAGGTCCTGTTTAATCTCTTGCCCCCTGCTTCCGTGAATACTGATGGCAGATCTAAGTAAGACCAAATCTTTGACAACATCAATCTGTTCTCCTTTTATCATGATGTCAATGGTCCGGGTGTCATGATGTTTATTTTCTTTAAATTAAAATGCAATCCCCACTGAAAACTGTAATCTTTGATCTCCTCATGAAGTGCTTCAAGGACTCCTTACTTTCAGTGAGCAAGTCTGTGTCAAATGCACCTCTCAGGCTGTGAATGAGTCTTCCATTCCTGATGCTGCATTCTTCTTGATATAATCCAGTTCATCTAATTATTGACTTAGCATGCATATTCAATAAGTATGGTGAGACGATGCAACCCTGATGCCTACCTTTCCTCATCTTAAAACAAAATTTATTCTGTTTGTACAACTGTCTCGATCAATGCGCTGGTTCCATAGGAGCGTAATAAAATGTCCTGGCAGCAGCAGCTCTCCAAGATCAAGACTGGGCCTCCCACTCCCATCAGAGGGCAGTGATGCCTCCCTCCAAAACAACAACAGCAACAACAACAAAATAAAATGTCCTGGAATTCCCAACTTCTCAAAGCTGTCCTTATTTTGTTATTATCTACACACTTAAATGCCTTGGCATAGTGAATAAAACACAACATCTTTCTAGGATTTTATACTTTCAATAAAGGTCTATCTGATATCAACAATGATATCCCAGTTCCATAACCTATTTTGAACTTGGCCTGAATATCTGGCCTGTAAGAAACCTAGAATTAGAAAATTAAAAAAGGAAGAGCATACTCATTCTATCTAAAAGTAAAAGAACAAGGGAAAACCATTAAGCTTTGAGTTGCAATACTAAAACACTTCACAAGCAAAAATTTAAAGATTCAGGAACCATCAAAAGAAGGACAGAACACAAGGTGTCACTGTACAAAAAAATGACTTGTCAATGATCAACCATTTGAAGAGATATCATCTGAACAAGAGTGAATGGTAGCAAAGGAAGAAATCTAAGCTACACTGAACGCATTGGCCAAAAAAATATGATTCCTGATGGAATCCCAAGAAATGCTTTCAAAACTTAGGGAACACTGGAAACACTTCCACTTCTATGCCAGGACATTTGGAAGACAGCTACTTGGCCAACTCACTGGAAAAGATCCATAGTTTTACCAACACCAAAGAAAGGTGGCAAAACAGAATGCTCAGTTATACTACAAAGTAATTGATATCACATGCAAAGACCGTCATGACTAACAGCAGCCCTTTATTGGGTTTTTGGCCTCGTGACCCTTTTATGGGAACAAATAGCCTTACATTTCTCTTCCAAAAAAGCTAAAAGCATAAATTTATACTATCACATGAATTTATTCTAAAATAGCTGTTATTCACAGTAAAAAATAGCAGTAGCACAGATTATAGGAACAGGTTATCTCAGACTGGATGCTGTGAATTTCCTATTGTTTCTGTTCTTCCTTTTGTTTGCTATTTTCTTGATATTTTTCTCTTTTATTTTAAGGTTTAGTATTTTTGAATGATACATCTAACCAACTTGTATGCTTGCTTTCAGACAGGTATGGTGCAAACATTTGTATAAATGCACTCAAGAGGTCTCAGCCCTGGTGGTGCAGTGGTTGTGTTGGCGGTTCAAATCCAGCAGCAGCTCTCCATGAGCAAGGCTGGGCCTCCTACTCCCACCAGAGGACAGTGATACCCCCTAAAAAATGAACTCAAGAGAAATTTACATTTTTCAACAATGTACTAACAAATTAAAAGAATAAAGTTATCTCCTATTTATCTAAGAAATATATAAAAATGATGCCATATTTTCAAAACAAAAACCTAAATATGTGCAATCATACTTCAAAATACTTTGCATAATTTGATGAAAAATTTTTATTATTGATTTCACAGTGGGTAAATTTGTTGCCTCCAGAATCAAGTATAAGTGCTATGCAACTGCTGAGCCACCAGATTAAAAAAAAAAACATTATTCAATGAAAGGGACGAGTCTATGGCCATTACACCCTGAATGCACCCGATCTCATCAATAAAAGGGACAAGTCTATGGCCATTACATCCTGAATGCGCCCGATCTCATCAATAAAAGGGACAAGAGATCCCAACATAGAGATGCACAAACATTCACTGCTAAATGAACAGCCCACCCACTGACCTATACAATAGCAATGTCAGGATTAATTCATGCTACACAGACTGTAAAAGTCTCTCTTCTTATCCTGAACACTTACCTAAGTTTAAAGTTTATTAAAAGACAATGAGCACACATTGTGAAATAAATAAATAAATAAATAAGTATTAGAAAGATCACAATTTGCATACTGTGATGCAGTCTCAGTTATGACAGTATAACTGGTACCTGACTGTCAAATTTCTCTAAACATTTACATAATTGAATAAACAATTGCAAAACAATCAGCCTACTGTGATATAAAATTCCTGATATCTCTTTGTTTTGTGATGCATGTTGTGATAAAAGCACATAAGGTTAAATGCTATCATCCAATTGTTGCCATTGACACGTGCCATGGAGTTTGCTTTTGACTCATAATGACCTCATGGATAACCCAAGCAATATTTCTCCTTCCTCCACCCCATCCATTATTCTTGCTATGATGGAAATAACTGTGAAACCTAAACCAAAAACAATCAATTGGATGTGACAGTATGACTGTGGGATAGCTGAAAGATTAGTGATTATAAAACTAAATGAAACCATCAGAATAAGATACATTTTAAAAGCATGAAGTATTTTGGGCAAGTCTCAAATAGACACACCTTAGAGAATAAATTATTCCTGGCTTCAAAGTAACCCTCAGTGAGCCCCACCGGAATTCAAAAGTTTCAAGTTGATCTGTAAGACAATTAAGGACTTAGTAAAATATTACACATCAACCTTCAAATGAAAATACATACATTCATTTGAAGGTTACATTGCATATGCAAACTATTTATATATATATATGTAGATAAGCACATTTTGCTAAATGTAGTATAACCCACTATGTGCACATTCATCAAACTTATATGACATGGATAAAGCTAGTCAACAGAGCACTGAAATTATAAATATATGAAATCAATAAGAAGAGATATTAGGAGAATAGCAGCCACAGGAGAAAGACTGGAATTTCGATTCTCACACACAGTTATATCTAGAAAACCCACAGAGGAGGTCACTGGAGTCGGCATTGTCTCAATGGCAGTGAGTATAGCTGTGTTAGTCTGGGGTGACTAGAGAAACAAATCCAAAGACAAATACTCATGTGTACATAAGAGAGAGTTTTATAATCAAAGAGTAATTGTACATTAAGAAAACATGCTAACCCAGTCCAGATCTTATCCATAATTCTGAGATTATTCCGTATATCGGATACCAGTCTATAAATTCACCTTCAGATTCATGCAACACATGCAATGGCCCTGAATGCAGGAAGATCACAGGTCAAAAGGTGGAAAGTCTTGTGGATTCAGTGGTGGTGGAAGCATCTCAGTTCAAGTGTGGATCTCCCTGTGGCTTCTCCGGATCCATCAGTGTGACTCCACGTGATTAATCAGCAGGAAGATGAAGCTGAGCTCTGGCTCCAGTGAGCTGTTCATCTCTTTCACACTTCCACATGAGGTCATCTCCACCACTTCACTTTTAATATCCTCAAATTAATACCAGATCATGTAATTTCACAACTGTGAGTAGATTTATTTATAGATAAGATAAAAGACTATGATTTAAGGCAGAGTATATATATATATATATATATATATATATATAAATAATGTGTGTATGCAGATATATGCATATATACTTATTTATATAAAATTAACCTTTTAGGCTGAGCCCCGGTGGCATAAGTGGTTGAGTGGAGGACTGCAGCCTGTGGGCTTGGCGGTTCAAATCCAGCAGTGGCTCTCAGGAGCAGCGCTGGTTAGCTCCCATGACCACCAGAGGGCAGCAATGCCAAAAAAAAATAATCTTTTAGAGCCAAATGTGTAATATATCTACTTTCTGGGTAGGCTAAAGGAAAACGTAGATTCTGAAAATTATCCAATGAAATAGAAGCATTGAAAAAAATCAAACAGAAAGACATGCAAAAAGCTAACGAAAATGGACACTCCTAGTTACCTGTGGAAAAATAATGCATGATCTAATGGAGTATACTTTTGGTACCAAGAAAAGAGTATAGAGAGAAAGGGAGGGGATACTTGAAGAAATCAAAGGTGTACATTTTAAAAATGTTTCCATGAAAATTATGAAGTTACATCTTCAAAAATTTCTACATCATCAAAAAAAGATAAACATAAAGGACATGAAACCAACCATAAAATGATCAAATGCTGAAACATCAGAGATAAAGAGAAAAACTTTAACAATATAAGTAATATATACATATCTACATAGATATAATATATATTAATATATTTATTTTGTTGATGATTATATAAATAATAACATATTCTATAAATAATATTAAAATGTCAACAGTTAAAAGAAGACATGGTTGCTAGTGTCCCAGATGCTTTAGACACTTTATTCAATATGCTATCTGGAGTTTTCTATAACAGAAGTCATTCAAATATTTGTGCAAATGTAAGATGAACAAGCAATGCATCAAATTCAATCTAATGAACTATAACATTGTACTGAAAGACAAATTAAATTTTCATTATATATAAATGAAAGACAAGTGGATATGACATAAACATGCTATATTGTGGAATATAGTCTTCATTTAAGCTAAGTCCTCATGGAAAATTAAAGTTTCATATTAAAGATAAAGAAATTATCTTATTTAATGCAAAAATCTTTTAAAAATCTATTAAAATGCAATTAATAGCATTATTTATTCCCATCTGTTCCACCCAGCACTCCCATCCCCCAATAAGAGAACCAAAATAAACAAAAGCATTCCCCAGTTGAAAACATCCATCTTTTTCACAGATGTTAATGCATTTTTAAAATAGGTTTTGAAACCTATTATCTTATGACTGTAAATCATAAACTGACTTTTAAAAAAGCATTTCAATTCACAATCCAGGGTTTATGAGGTTATACATCTTTAGAGGTTAAGGAAGCCTCAACTTGTCACACCAGAGAAGATCATGAGTTTGAACTGCCTTCCTTGCAGTTAGCAGCCCTAGCCTGCATCACCAGTTCCACTTCCATCCTGCTTACAAAATCTTAAAACATAGGAAGAGGTCTCTTCTTAACCTGACGATTGCTGGTCTATCAATCAGTTAAAGCAGCAAACATTTTCCAAAAAAAATTAAGATATCTTCAAGTACACAAAACCAAAATAATCTGTCAACAGAATGGCTCTGCAGATATATTATAAAAGCATTTCTGGCAGAAGAAAAATTAAGAGTATCCCAATTGTATATCTGTGAAAGGGTACAAACATTCATGCATACAAATGGGCTTGTTCTTATTTTAATTTACATAAATGATCATTTGTTATTGACAGCAAAATAAAAATGTATTGTTGGTTTTGTGACATTGAGGGGCATAAACGTATGAAAATTAACATTTGATGGAAGAAAGAAAATTGAATTATAATCTTATGTTTTATTTACAATTTAAAATATATTTTGAAAATAGTTCATTACAAGTTAAGAATGTGTATATTGAGCTTCCATATCTACTGAGAATAAAATAAAAATATAGAAAAAATTTAATTTTTTTAAAAAAATAGGTGCAATTTTAGTTTATATTTTAATATCTTGGATGTATTTTGCAACTAATGATTTAAAGTAACAGTTAAAGATAAAGGTAACAAAAAATAAATAGGCATCGCAAAGAAAACAGTTAACAACAAAATCGATTTTAACTCAATGAATAATTAGATTGCAATCTAGTTGTATGTAAGAGAAATCGCTAGTATAAACGAGAAACACTTTAAATAATGCAATACATTCAGAAGTGACAAGCAGAAAAATGAAAAAGGTACCTTGTGCTAACATTCATCACTACAATGAGGACTTTGAGACTGAAAATAAAGCGGCTGTCATCAAGAGCCAATGGTATTGACATAAGGTACATAGAACCTGCACAGGGTATAAACAACCACAGACAATCGCACGCACCCTGGTGGCACACTGGGCTAAGCACTGAGCTGCGGACCCCGAGGTCTCCAGTCAGAGCCGGCTAATTTCTCCCTGGGAGGAAGACAGAACTGTCTGCCGCTATAAATATTTAGCATCTTGCAAACCCACAGGACACATTCTACTCTGTTCTATGGGGTTGTTGTTCAGAAATGAGTCCATAGCGGTAAAAAAATTATTTTTTGTTTGTTTTTATGACATATAGGAGACAGATATTGCTGAAAAAATTGAATATCCATATGAAAAAATCTGAACTTTGACCCTCCCATGAAATCATAGATGAAGTAAAAGCAGATTATAGATTCAAATAAGAATGATAGAACATTAAATATTATAGTGGAAAAAGCAGAAAATGTATGTATATTATGACAGGACTTCATTTACACCAGATATATTTAATTTTAAGAAAGTAGCTAGACAATTTTACTTTCCTCAAACTTTGCACTATTTGTATGAAAAATAAACATCTTTCATTGAAATTTTTAACCTGAAGTTTTCTCTCCTCTGATTCTGAGGTCCATTTGTGTATGTCAAAATTCTAGAATGTAATATGGAGGGATGAAATATAAATAATACAAGGTAGGAAAACGTATAAAGGAGAGACAGCAGAACACTTTACTCTATAACTAACTATATTACTAACCGAAGCCTTGACTGTCATTTTTTTGGAATGTGGTGGCTTGCATGTTGCTGTGATGTTGGAGGCTATGTCAACCAGGTTGCTGCATTGCATTGGGTAAATCTGTCAAACAGGGAGGGCCTTTTTTTAATTGTTGAAGAGCTAGGATGTTGCCTTTAGCACTAAGGTGTGCCTAACCGAAGCCAGGCTATTTTCATTCTCTCCTATGTTTGTGAAAGTTGCACACTGAGTAAGGAAGACCAAAGAAGAGTCCATGAATTTGTATTATGGTGCTGGTGAAAAATATTGAAGGTACCATTGACTGCCCAAAATAAGTAAGCAAATCTATCTTGGAAGGACAAGCGGAATGCTCTCTGGAAGCAAAGATGGCAAGACTTCATCAGAAGAACTTTGGACACAGTATCGAGAGAAATCAAACCCAGGAAAGGAGCATCATGCTTGGTAAGGTGGAGGTGTGGCAACAGTGAGAAAGATGGACTGACATAGCGGCTGCAACAATGGACTCAGCCATAGCAATAATTGTGAGCGCGGTGCCGAATCAGTCAGTGTGTTGTTCTGCTGTACACAGGGTGGCTATGGGTCAGAAACAACTGGATGCACCAACAAAATAGCCACATATTACTTGAAGAAGAGAATAGAGACTGGGAAGACTTAATAATTGTAGAGTTCAAGACTGAAAATTTATCAGAGTAAAAGGAAGACATTACCATCAAATTCAGAAATTCAAATAATAGCAATAAAAGCAATATTATATACGAATGAAAATAATTCTTCATTTCTCTACATTTTTCAGACTGCAGTACACACACACAAACACACGTACTCAAACTAATGGAAATTAATGCATTTTTACAAAAACTGTATGTGATATTTTAATTATAAAGGGATGAAAATAGAGTAACAGGAGCTCTTTAATAACAATGGAATGAATGAGAAATATGATAGAATTTCTCTAAACTCTAGTTTGTAGTTAAAAATCAGCAAAAATAATTT
The DNA here is from genome assembly GCA_004026705.1 of Nesogale talazaci. Classification (NCBI taxonomy): domain Eukaryota; kingdom Metazoa; phylum Chordata; class Mammalia; order Afrosoricida; family Tenrecidae; genus Nesogale; species Nesogale talazaci. The sequence goes on along the minus strand of PVJH01001605.1, from coordinate 7,654 downwards.
TAATGGTGAGAAAAGATAAGGAATTTTTGAACAAAAATTGATGTATTTTATTAGAAATATATCACATAAAGGGAAATTAAGAGGGCTTATAGAGAGAAGAAAACTTCTAACATCTAGAATATCTCTGAGAAACAAAAATGAAAATAAATAAAAATAACTACTTAAGATAAAAATAAGCATTGAATATTAAATTGAATTAATATTAAATTGTGTAAACACAAAGTTTAATCATAAATGAAATATTTGAATAATAATAGAAGTAAGAATCTTTTTATTTCACCTGAAATGATCTGAAGAGATGATCTGAGGCATGGAACATCAGGGTTCTTTGTTATTTGTGTGAATGCTTAACTTTAGAATTTCTACAATACAAATCATTAAGGTTTTTCCAAATTACGAATTATAAATATCAGTATAGTATTTAACTTCTATAAAATGATGGAAAGATAAGAATAATATTACAAGACATAGATACTTGAATGTGGCAAAAAAAAGCAGTACAAAACAATATTTAAAGTAGAAAAAAGAGCAGTAAAAAACTATATTCAAAGCATAAAAATGAAGACATTCTCTCACATGTAAAACACATTCTTTTTTAAAAATAATGTTGGATAAAATGGAATATTTACTTTCAAAATGTTGTAGCAGGACTTATATCTCAAACTAGTCACACAGAGATATTCAAGATGGACCAATGATTTAAATAAGAAATACAACAGTATTAGGACTATCAATGAAAAAGTAGCCCTGTGTTGTGTCCTAATATAAGGCACAAACACACTCCAAAATAGAATGAATTTTTTCCATATTATAGAATACAAAATAAAGAACTGAGATCTACTAGAACATGGTATTTAGGCACATCAAAAGACTTAATAAAAAGTGTTAACAAATTGTGGGAAATTATCCAAAAATAATACATCAGGTAAAGGGGTAATCTCCAGAATCTATAGAATATGGCAGCAAGAAAAATACAAATAACCAAATTTCAAAAAATGGGCACAAACATGAAAAGACAATTTACCAAAGATTACATTTAGGCAGTTAACTATGGGTAGAATTGTTTTTGTTCATTTGTAATAAGTGCAATATAACTGAAAACAATGATACTTTTAGAAAAAAATTTATGAAATATAAATAATATTTATATTATTTATAAGAGAGGAGGAAAGAGAGGAGGAAAAATCAGAATGTTTTCACATTGCTTTTGGGACTGTAAAATTTTACAACCACTGTGGAAATAAATATGGCCCTTTCTTAAACAAATGCAAATACAATTATCTTCTGATCCAGAAATCTAAAAAAGAAAAAAATACTTGCATGCGAAATTCATCATATTCTTCTATAAATTGAGCTTTCTGCTGAATATTGGATGGCTATATATCTGGGTCTCTTCTAGTCAGTTGGTCAAGCAGCTGTCTTTTGTCTTCCAAATTTCCAAACGTAGACTAGTATGTGCTTCCAGTGCTGCATCAGCTTCTTGAAACATTTCATTCGGTATTCCATCAATTCTTGAAGTCTGGTTTTGGATAATGTTTTCAGTGTAGCTGGAACTTTTTTCACTACCCCTGGTTCTTGATCAACCATCTTGAAGTGGTTGAATGTTTACAAGATCTTTTTGGTGCAGTGTATACCTATATCTTTTTGGATGCTTCCTGAATCATTAAATATTTTACCCATGGAATTCCAATATTGTAACTATAGGCTTGATTTTTTTCTAAAATATTTTTTGTGTAGCATATGCTGAGAATCTCTTTCTTTTTGGTTTTTAGGTCTTTACTCATTTCCTTAGGATATTTGATTTCCCCTTTTCGAGCTGCCCTTTGAAATATTATGTTCAGCTCTGACTTCACTTTTCTTCCTTGTGCCTTAGCTACACTGTGATTAAGAGCAAGTTTCAGAGTCCCCTCTTATATAAAAGACCTTTATATTTTCTTTCTTATGTTTTTATGACCTTATGTCTTATTCAGGAATGACATTCTGAATGTCCTCCCACAGCTGTTTTGGCCTTTCGTTAATAATGTTCAATGCAGCATTTTTTTAGATGATCTCGAAATTTAGGTGGGATAGACTCCAGGTCGTATTTTGGCTATCAAAGGCTTGTTTTAATATTTGTCAACTTCTTCCAGAACTGTCTGACACCCATGACCTGGTTTTAGCTGCTGATATTGAGCTTTTAGATCATCTCTTCCCACAGATGTAGTCAGTTTGTTTCTTTGGATATCATCTGTAGAAGTCATCAAGGATAGTCACTATTTCTGTGGTTGAGAAATAGGCTATTTGCTAGGCTATGTACAAGTTTTTGGTCTTGTAAAACTCTGTTATATGGTCTCCAGCTTTATTTCTTTCTCGCAGACCATAACATCCAACAGATATTGTCCTTTTTGTTTTCAATTTCTGCATTTCAGTCTCCTATAATTGCCCCTAATCTTGGTTATTTATCTTCATGCATTCCATTTCATTTTTAATGCCTTCCAGTTTTTATGGATTCATACATTCTACATTCCACATTCTGCAATTTTTTGCAACCGTTTCTTCTCACTTTGAGTTGTGCCCCATCAGCAAATGAAGATCCAGAATATTACATGGATGGTTCCACTCATTGTGGTTTATTTTATTTTCAGAAAGCACTTCTTTCTCTATTACATTTTGACTTGCAGGGCCCTCTGAATTGAAGAGCCTATCTCTTGGCACTCTTTCTGACAATGTTCTGCATCCATTAATTAAGTTGTCAGTGTCTGACAATGTTATCAGGTTATACATAAGATTTTCAGTGACTACTTCTTCATAAGTTGGCAACCAATCCTTTCTTTGTAGTCTCTTCTTAGTCTAGAAACCTCATTTGAAGCCTGTTCACTTTGGCTAATTCTGCTTATATTTGAAATATCAGTGACATAGCTTCAAGCATCACAGCAACTCAAAAGCCACCACACTAGGACAAACTGATTGACTAGTGGTTTGACACTGACATCCCCACATTGTTCAAAGCTTCTGTCTGATGCTGGACTTTCTTGGGCTTTGCCTTGCCTGTGATAAGGCCGTTGAACACTATCTCCCAAACAACTGGCATTGAGCTCTTCTAAGTCTTTGCTGTAGGCTCCCATAGTGCTTCCTGCCCTCCCTATTCATCATGGTACATTACACCGCTATCACCTACGTGTGTAGGCGTGCAAACCCACAAGGGGAACAATTTGACTTAGCTTGTCCTGCACAAACTTGACAACATTCCTATATCAAATTGGAAGCCTCTATAGTATGGAAAACCCCTTAGGACAATTTAAGTGGAAATTCCTGAATGGGGAATACTCAAACCTATATACTACACAGTAAGTTATATTTTGTTTAGTTCTGCCAAAAAGCTGACACCCTGAAGGTGATCATATATAATTATATGAGTGGAGCTGTAGCCCAACAAACCTATCAGAGCCACGTCTCTCCATAGACTGGTGAGCTTATGATAAACAGCTTCTCAACATAGGAACTATTACTCCTTTTTCTGGGTCTACACGGTTCTCATTACAGATACCTCAGATCTTTGGTCCAAACAATACTTCTTGCTGGCAACAAGGACCCTTAGGATAGTTGGACTTGGCCCTTATAAAAGTCTGTTATTCCCTGCAGGTACTGTAGAATTTGTTTCAACTTATAGACTCCATGTACAGCAAAAAAAATGACTAATCCTTCACATCCACATAATCATTGCTCTTTCAAAAACCATTGTTACAACCACCAAGCCAATAGAAAGATGTCTTTTTCCTTGAAGACACCCTCTACTTTGCCATACATGATGTTCTATGCCAGGGACTGGTTTTCCCTGTTAACACATTTAAAATATGTGAGATTCTAAGGAAGGTGCTTTTCAACTTCTTGCAAGACAGTTTGTTTTCGTTCTCTGGCAAACGAACGACAAAGGATTCCCATTTAGGCTTATATGTTGTTGGATTGCATGTGCGTATGAAGCAATTGGAAAATAAAACACAACAAGGCTTAGATCAGACACGCCTGAGTCCACAAGGTGACATTTTTTACTTCTTAACACTTCAAAGAGATCTTTTGCCACAGATTTGTAAAATGAATGTCATTTTTTTCTAGACTATTATTTCCATGGGCATTAGCTGTGGATTAAAGTACAACTAATTCTGACTTATATTTTCTTCCTTTATCATGATGCTGCTTATTGGTCCAGGGTTTTTTTTGCCAATTTTTAAGATGATTGTTTCCTTTATGCTGCTGTTTAATTCGTATTGAAGTCTTTGATGTTCATCAGTATGTGCTTCAAGTCTTCTTCAGTTTCAGATATGTTGTGTGATCTGTGTATTGATGCAATAACTGCTCATCCTCCAATGCTGAAGCCATGTTTTCCTGTGTTTTTCTATGTAGTCAAGGGTCTTGGATTACTTGCTCAACATACAGATTGAATGAATATATTGATGGCACCTTCAACTTTCCCAAATTTATACTGCAGAGTGTCTCCTTGCTAAGCTCAAATGACTGTCAGTTGGTCTGTGTGCAGATTTACAGGGACACAAGGAAGTGTTCAGGAATTCTAGTTCTTAATGGTGTCCCTAGTTTGCTATGATACACATAGTCTAATGCTTTTGGAAGTTAAGGTGATAAAGTAAATTTCTTTCTAGTATTCTCTGCTTTCAGCCAGAACCCATCTGACATCCACTGATAAATTTTGTTCTACATTCTCTTCTAAATTTATATTCAATTTATAGAAGTTTTCTGTCAATGCATTTCTGCAACCATTTAAAATTAAACCTACTGTATGTGCAATATTATGTTTTATAATTTGTGCATGCTTTTCTATCACTTATCTCTGGAAATGACACAAATATGGGTTGTTTCCAATCAGTTGTCCAAGTAGCTCTCTTCCATAGGTATTGCCATCAATATGCATGCCTCAGCATTTCAGCTGTTTATTGCAATAGTCCCTTAAGGCATCCAACCTTCTTTTTGGCCACTGTTTGCAGAAGCTTGTCCTTCTTTCAGTTCCATTGGTTCGTGATAATAAGCTACTTCTTAAAATAGTTAATGTTGACTAACTCTCTGGGGTATAAGAGCTCTGTAACCCTTCTCTTTTTGTTTCACATTTCCTGCATGATTCCATATTTTGTACAAAGAATCTTTAACATAGCAAGTCAGGCTTTAAACTTTTTGTCAGTTTACGCAAGCATTCTTGAATGTATCAAGTCATGTCATTCCTGTCAAGATCACTACCGATCAGTTTTCTCAGCAGACCACAAGTCATGGTAAACTGATCACAAATAATTCAATTTGCAAAACTGAATTCAATTATTTTAAGTATGTTGGATGAGCTTAGCTAGAAATCTGTGTGAAAATGGTGCATTTTGTTTATATCAAAACTATAGGAAAGCAAAGAAGTTAAATAAAAATAGTATTATTTACACATATAAAAGTTTGCTTTGCTATTTTAAAATCTGCAACTTTATTTGCTATGTTATACATAATGTAAAAACAAAAGTATTTAAAGGTTCACTCATAACTCTCACACTGGATAAAAAATTTATATAGATGCACTTTGGTATATAAGTGATATAAAGAAAAGGAAATAGGAATAATTTTTATGCTATTTCCTCCTAATTCACACTAAGTTTTTATTACAAATTTAATGTTGTAAATGTTCTTGCTATGTAACCACAAATAAAATTTATATGGCACATAGAAATTGAATACAGTATATATTCAAAAGGAAATAAGAAGAGAAATGAAATGACTTGCCATAAAATAAATCAACAACGTTCTCTAAAGATAGAGAATTGTTTAAAGGACTAACATTAAAATTATTAAAGCAATTAGTGTTCTGGTCTCTGTGAAAGTCTATGATCCTTTAATATACTTTAAGGTATGTTTTGCCTTGATTTGTTTCTTAATAAAGCCATATTACCTTCCCCCTGCAATTTATCTTGAAGTTCCTGTCAATTTGTTATTCTTGCTATGAAACACTAAAATGTTGTGGAATGCAAAATATATAATATGAATATACAAAAAGTGAATGTTATAGCAACATTGTCTATAAGTTTGAGTAAGATGATAAGAATAATACATTCTCCTGGTTTCCAAAACAAAGTAATTCGAATTATAATTAGCATATAATGGAAAAATCTTTAATTAGCATAATATAAATTATAGCTCTTTTACTTAAAATAAATTTTCATGAAATATATTCTAGCTGGACTTTTTATTAATAGTAATATGTATATTTTATTTCCCTAGTTGTACCTCTGGGGGTCTTGGAGCAACAGCAATTTAACTGAGAGGAATTAATGAGGCAAAAGTGATGGTGAGAAAGGAGAAAGGTAAAAGGAAATAATGGAAAGATCTACAAAGCAAAGCTATGGATAGAGGTATATGCATAGTTGTGTACATATGCAAGTCCATGAACATAGAGATATTGGCTAATGTACATATCTTTATATGGTGATACTGGGAGGTAATGAAAGGACTTTGAGCCTCTTCTCAAGTCCTCTTTAATGCAAGAACATTTTTTTCTAAAAACCTGGCATTCTGTGATGCTCATCCTTTTGGCATAAGCTCTGAAGACAGAATTGGAACACAAGCAAATGTGGTGAAGAAAACTGATAGTACCTGGTTATCAAAAGATATAATGTCTGGGGTCTAAAAGGCTTGAGGTAAAACAAGCAGCCATCTAGCACAGAAGCAACAAGTCTACATGGAGGAAGTACACCAGCCTGTTCCATCATGAGGGGTCAACAGGCAACAAGCTTCAGAAGACCCAAAAATCAACCAACCAAACAGCAAAGAAACAAAAAACATATTGTTGAGAACAAGGGGTATTGGAGCAGAAACCTCAAACCCATCTGAACACCATGGGACATCCCCTCACAGTAGGACAGCAACAGAGGAATGAATCAGCCAGGGTGCACAATAGCACTAATCAAACTAACGATATTCCTCTGATTCCTTGAGGCTTCCTCACACACACCCACACCCCTCGTTATCATGAGCTCAGTCCTGCCTTTAACTGTGAGCTACACTGGAACTTATGCACAGATACAGACAAGAGGTAAAAGCTCATGAAACATGGAATCCAGGAACAGGAAAGGGGGTAGCAATACCAGGACAGTAGAGGGAAGGTGGGGAGTGGAAGGGAGTAAGGGAGAACCTATTACAATGGTGGACACATGCCCACCTCCCTGGGGGGAAGAATGATGGAAACCATGGGGGAAGGGAGACCACAGTTAGTATAAGATAGGAAAATAAAAATAATCTAAAAGACTGAGCCCTAGTGGCGTAGAGATTGAGTGCAGGACAGCGACCCACTGACTCAGCGGCTCAAATTCAGCAGCAGCTCTCTAGAAGCAAGGCTGGGACTCCCACTCCCACCAGAGGGCAGTGATGCATAAAATAAATAAATAATAAATAGATAGATAAATATAAATAATTTCTAATTTATCAAGGAACCACAAAGTTGGGGATGAGAGCGCAGCTGATACCAAGGACTCAATAGAAAGTAAATATTTAGAAATTAATTATGGCAACATATGTACAAATATGCTATGTATAATTGATGTTTGGATTGCTATGAGTACTGTAAAAACTAAAATACAATTATCTTTTAATTAAAAATAGCAATATGTAAACAGAAATTAAAAGTATCACTGTCTAA
>PVJH01001604.1:173956-201184 GCA_004026705.1 Nesogale talazaci | reverse complement strand
GATGGAAAGGAGGGTGTGGGGGACTGGTCGGGATTAAGCAAGGACAATGATTCTGTGAGGAAACACTGAAATGACAATGAAGGTGGAATATGATGGTGGGACAGGAGGGGGATGGAAGGAAATAGAGGAAAGAGCTAGACGACAAAGGGCACTTGCAGAGGTCTAAACATAGGTATGTCCATACATAAACACAACTATCTATTATAAGGTGGGAATAAATTTAAGAACATATCTATAGGTCAAATACTATGGTAGCATGTGGACCTCGGGCCCTCTCCCTGGTGCTCCCTCAATGCAAGAACACTTTGTTCTATGAACCTGGTATTCCTCGAGGCTCACTGGCCCGACACAATTACTGAAGTTAAATGGGTGCACAAGCAAATGTGGTGAAGTAAGTTGATGGTGCCCAGACATCAAAGGATATATCTGGGGTCTTAAAAGCCTGAAGATAAACAATAGACCATTTACTTGAGAAGAGACCACACTCACACAGAAGAAGCACAACAGCTAGCGTGGCCACACAGTGGTGAAAGGTCTAGGCAATATACATCAAAGGGGGAAGAAAAACATATCACTGTGTGTACACATCCCTAAGGCGCCCACTGAGGACATGTGGGAGTGTGGGCAAGAGTGGTGAAGAAAAGAGATGGTGCCCAGCTATCAAAAGTTATAGCATCTGGGGTCTTAAAGGCTTGAGCATAAACAAACAGCCATGTAGCTCAGGAGCAACAAAACCCACCATAAAAGAAGCTCACTTGCCTATGTGATCATGAGGTGCTCAAACAATCAGGTATCAGACATCAGAGAACAAAAATCAAAATCAATGGACCAATTGACTCCCGATATCGCTGAAGACAAATGGATACAGAGACAAACAGAGTAGAAGAAAAGATGGTGTCCAGCTACCAAATGATTGAATGTCTAGAGTCTCAAAGATTTGAAGATAACTGAGTCACCATTCAGCAGGGAGACAGCAAAGTCCGCATGGAAGAAGCACAACAGCATGTGTGACCAAGAGGGGCTAAAGGGAGCAGGTATTGAGCATCAATGAACAAGAATCACGTCATTATGAATGAGGGGGAAAGCAGGGTGGGGACCTAAGGCCCACTGGTGGGTAATTGGTCACCCCTTTCCTGAAGCCTTCCTCCCCCTCAACCATCATGGTCCCAACTCTACCTTACAAATCCAGATGGATTGGAGAAGGTACACTGATGGAGAGGGGAGCTAGAGCTATGGGGAAAACAGGATGGGTGAGCCCCTCAGGCCAGTGGTTAGATTGGAGCTGCTGGAAGGGTGGAGAGAAGGTGGGGTAGAGAGACAGAACCAACTTCAAGGATATACAATCAGCTCCTATGAGTGGGTTCGGGGAGAGGTCAGGCAGTGTAAGATATGACAGAACAACAATAATTTATAAAGTATTGAGGGTTGGTGGGAAGGAGAGAGAAGGGGAAGAGGGGAAGGGATGGAAAAGCCAATACTAGGGGCTCAAGGGAAAAGGCGGATGATTGGAGAATGAAAATAGCAGTGGATAGGTGAAGGTGCCTGGCACAGTATGTTTATTTATGTATTGTGAAAAACTATGTACAAGTCCCCAATCAAATGATTTAATAAAAAAAGAAATATCTCACAGTCTAATAAAAAAAAAATAGATTCTTCGGGCTGAGCCCCGGTGGCGTAGTGGTTGTGTGTGGGACTGCAGCCTACAGGGTTGGCAGTTCAAATCCAGCAGCAGCTCTCCAGAAGCAAGGGTGGGCCTCCCACTCCTACCAGGGGGCAGTGATGCCCACAAAAAGTAGATTCCTCATTTTAAAAAATAGCTACACAGTATCCCATTGCAAGAATAGAATCTTTTGATCAGTGATATGAGAGAGACAATTTTGTGTTCAAGTTTGTGTGTCGAGTGTGGCGGTCTTCTGAAGCTTCCAGAATAAAAGTCAGGGAAGATCCTACCTACTTTTCAGTGTGTCCTGCTTTAATGACTTGTGTGTGGCTGTTATGCTGGATTTTTCAGAGACTAGCAGGGCAAGAAACAATGGACATGTTTCAGTAGAGCTTCCAGGCTAAGGCTGACAAGGAAGAGAGGCCTGGTTGACCTACTCTCAAAATTAGCCCACAGAGTTGAATTATAACTGAACACGGTTCAAGAGAATGTCAGAAAGTGAGACCCCTCGGTTGGCAGGCAGGACCCAATGACTACAACAATGGACTCAAGTGTGCCACTGATCAAGAAGATGGTAAAGGACCGTGCAACATTCCATTTGATGCTTAAAGTCTCCGTAAGTCAGAACTGGCTCACAGCTAACAACAACAAAGGAAAAGACTGACAGTTAAAAATGTGTAAGATCTGTAGCCTTTGTACTTTTTCCCTCTTTATGGTTTGTGTTGTCACATGTCTAGATCCCCAAGGTGATTAAAAGCAAAACCCTGCAAGTGCCATGAGCCTGTTGTTTGTCTTGAATAGGGAGATGGGGTAAATCAAGGATAATAGTTCCTCTGGGTGGGAAGAAAAACCACTAAGCCTTGGCAACTTTTCAGAAGAAAGGAAAGAAGATTACATCCCTGGGACCAACCTGGGGAAAATAAAAGAAAAGTACTTAAAAAATAAAGATCAGGCCTTTCAACCATTTAGAGTACCTTGCCACACAATAATAATGAAGAATAGCTTTTCAGAAAAGAAATAGGCAGTGTTCATAATATTCACTTTGAAATGACAAGATACATGGCGATATAGCAACTGCATTAGATTTCTAATTTGAACAACACTGGCTTCATCACTTTATATAGTAATTGTTTAAGCCTTCAGGAAGTAACTACAAGTCTAAAAGTTTCATTTAACAAATAATGTCAAGTTCCTACTCTCTATGCTTTCCTTCCTTTTTTTTCTTTTTGTTTTTGTCACTTTATTCCTGCCTTCTTTCTTAATCAAAATGAAGTGTCAAAACACAATTTATGACATGGCTGCACTCCAATGACTCCATCGTAAATCTATTTGGACTTTTTTTTTCTTAGTTTTCATTATTCTTGCCTTTCATGATAAATATTTTTATAAATCATAAATGAACATGTGCATGTGAACATCTGAAAATGGTAACAACAGCAAATTATGTACTACAGCACTGTAAGTACTACATATTAGTAAGATGAAAAAAGCAAGATGGTCCTAAGTGTGGTTCATAAGTTGTGTAATGGTAATCTTAACTATGCTTTATTGATCACATGCATACACACTGGTGTATACATATACACTCTGCATACACACTGGTTATATATTTTCTAAGTACGTTATGTCATCTTGTAAACACTTTTACAATTTTTTGAGAGGAACTATTATCATCATTATCTTTTATGCCCCCTCTTATTTCTAAAATTTTTGGTTACAAATTGATAGAACATTATATTTGTGAGTTGATCTTTTAAGTATTAATGAATTTAGAGGCATGGTAGTTTCTTAAATTGGGGGGAGGAATAAATACTTCCAGGAGTTAACCAGATTCAAGAACTACGATACTGGGTACCGAGCCTACTTAACCATCCTCTTTCTAGTCACTTCTGCTGTCCTCTGAGACCCAAAACAACTTATTAATACATTATTTTATATCAACTCTCTTTCCTATCAATGTTTTCCCCCTTTCCACTTTATTCCAAACTCTTTGCTCGCTAGTTCCCCAAATTTCATTTATCTCCCTCTTTCCCGTGTCCAATTCTACCATCAAAATTTAATATTCCATGGCATCTTATCAAAAACTATTATTTTATTTTGTTTTTGGTGAAGGTGTACACAGCTGTTTATATCTCTATTCAATAATTTTTCAAGTTCTGTGACATTGTTTACATTCTTCACAATGTCTAAATATTCTCATTATTTCCATCTGGTTGTTCTATTTTCTTTTTTTTTGGGGGGGGGGGGGCATCACTGCTCTCCGGTGGTGGGAGTAGGAGGCCCAGCCCCACTGCTGGAATTGAACCTCCGTCCCAGTGGGCCGCAGTCCTGCGCACAACCACTACGCCACTGGGGCTCAGCCCCTGGTTGTTCTATTTTCTTTAGTTTCCCTGTTCCCTTAGATTAGCATCTTTGTTTTAAAAAGCAATTGATGCCTGGTGGCATAAGTGGTTGAGTGTGGGATTATGGCCCGCGGGTTTGGCAGTTCAAATCCAGCAGCGGCTCTCAGGAGCAGTGCTGGGTAGCTCCCACGAACACCAGAGGGCAGTGATGCCCCCCCCCAAAAGAAAGAAAATGCATCTATGAGGTAAAGGGGATAATGTTCATGGACTTTATACAGTTCTCTATTGTTTTAAAACATGCTAGTACTTTTGAAATCAGAGATGAAACTTTGATTATGTTACTCTACCACTTAAAATCCTCCAATAATTCCCAACAATTGCAGGACGAAACCGAGAATTCTTACTATTATATGCTCCATTGGCTCTCTCCCTTTGTCAACCCATTTTATAAAAGAGGGCTTCCCCCCTCTCGTTCTCCTACACAGTGATTCTGACAGAGTTCTCAAAGATGATTGATTCTGAAAACAATGTGCAATAGCGACCTTTAAACATCTACAATGTGAGAAAGACTGTAAGCTACGTCATTTTACAGCCCTGTAAGATAGCTATTACCAACTGCTTTATAAACGGTGGGTCCAATTAGTTGAGCCATCCCGAAGGTCACACGGGTCGTGGCAGTCAGGAATTTGAACCCAGTTCTAATTTTCAAATGTGCCTTTCCATTCTACAATGCTGATGCTAGAATATCCTCTACTAATTATGACCAAATCCTTATTTTTTTGTGTGATCAAATCTCTTAAGAAAATGTTCACTCCTTTTAAATCAAAGGAGGCAGTTTATCATAGATAGTAGGTTATCTAGCATGAGCTCTGGAGCCGAACTGCCTAGGTTCAAATCTCAGCTCTATCACTTGTTAACTGTATAACCTTAGATGAGTCAATTTAATTTCTCTGCACCTCAGCTTCGCTACAGGGGGTGGGGGTCAAAAAGTGTATGGAAAAATGAAATTAAAAGGCAATGGTAAGACAAAACAAAAGGGCTGAGCCCCCCGCAAAAAAAAAAAAAAAAAGGGCTGAGCCCCGGGGGTGTATGTGGTTGCGTGCGGGACTGTGGCCTGCGGGCTTGACGGTTGAAATCCAGCGGCGACTCTCAGGAGCAGGACTGGGTGGCGCCCACGACCACCTGAGGCAGTGATGCCCCCCCCCTCCCAAAAAAAGACAATGGTGATAATAGTTCCTTTCACAGGATTGTAAGAATATTTAGTAGATGATACTTAGAAAATGTGTGGCCAGTGTGAATGTATGCATCTCCTCCAAAGAACATGGTTACAGTTCTCATGCCACAGGTCCAGTTTAAGATGGAGCTCCATTCTTTCGACTGCCTCATAAGTCTACTCTGACATAAGTCAAATACGTATTTTTCCCCTTAGTTTTCACTATTATTACCTTTCATTATCAGTGTCTTTATAATTCATAATACTGAACATCTACAAGTGAACATTGCAGATGGTACATTATTACTTATTAAAAAAGAAAAACACTACTATATGGTCTTAAGTGTAGTTCACTATAAGATAAAAAAGCCAGGGACTACCTATTATCGCTGTCATCTCCCAACAGTCTGGTGGCTTTTCAACTCATCTGGCGATCAGGAGCAGAACATCAGATCCGAGTTCGCTCTCTCTTCACGGTCTCTTTGTATTTCTAGGTAGTAGCAAGTACCATTTGGTCAGACTTTGCCTTTCAGAGAAGGACTTTTACAAGACCGATTTCAACATGCAGTCTTAATTGACCCCTAGAGTAAATAATTGCTTGTGTGCTGCTCTCTGATTAAGATGTTAAAGAATGTAATTGTTTGTCAAATTCCTCTAGCATCTTATGTTAGTACCGAAAATAGTGACTTTTTTCTTCTGAATCACGGTTCTTTTGTTTTTGCCTTGCATGCAGTGATCAGTTCTCCCTGGCTGACCTTCCTAGTGGCACCCCACTATGGCCAAAGTAACACTGATGCCTACTCTTATCTGCTTCTGTTGGCTTACTTCCTGTGCCATGTGTTAAAGGTAGTGACCTGCTAAAAAGAACTGCCAGCTCCAGTGTGCCTTGGATTTACAGCCAGTGCGGTAGGACTGTGTCCTGGCTTCTCGGGGCTCCTCATTCGGAGGAACCAGTCCCTGGAGTACATCATGCTTGGCAGCAGATCAGTGAAAAGAGGAAGGCCTGCAATGAGATGGACTGACACAGTGGCTGCAAACATGAGCTCCAATATCATCGTGAGGCTGGTGTAGGTCTAGGGATGGTTTCGTTTGGTTATGCATCAGGATGCTATGCATTGGGACTCAACACCACCTTAACAATCACCAAGCCAGGCCCCGAGCTGGATACCCTGGTTTGCCTTGTGATCTAAGATTTCAAGTGAACTAAATATGAAGGTGGTCTTGGAAATGTTCATGCCAGTACCCCTGGGTTGTCCCTTTTTCTCTATTGGGGTCATGGTCTGCTCTGCCATTCTTTTCCATAAATGGGGCCTTGAAAGTGTCCTTGTTGTAGTCCTACATTCCTCCCAGCCTTCGTCACCATTCTTCCTTCAGTGCAGAGACAAGGATCTCTGGCATAAAGGGCATACAGCTCCCACCATGCAATTACTGACTATGCAGCTAACTCTGCTTGAGATAGTCTTCTAGAGGGCCATGGGACGTGGCTCACTGCACTTCTTCAAGTTTCCCCGTCTTCTGTAGGACGTTCAACACACCTACTTGTTCCCTAACACCCTTCTCTGGGTTTCTCTCCACAGTACCATGTTTGGGACCCGTTTTTTCATACAAGGGAGGCCTGGGCAAGGACAAGGACTTTGTTTTCTGTGCCGCTCAATCTCGAGCGCCCAAACAATGCCTGGCACAGAGGAAGCACTCAAGTATTTGGCAACCTGTGTTTTTCATCATGAGCATTAAAAAAAATCCCTTTGTAGTTTTTATATAGGAAAAAGCTAAGCAGGGGCTTGAGGTGTCTAGAAATGGGCTATATCCTCAATTTTCATGAATTTGCACTGCAGGCTCTGAAGAGTGACTCTGGTGCTATAGATCTACACACCCCTGGAGCGGAAGCAAGCAGAGAATCCGGTCAATATCATCCTTTCATTGCACTCGGGAGCTTACCACATAGCATTGACTTCCTTCCCTCCCCATCTCGTCAAGGTTCTTCCCCATCTCACTGCCCCACCTGCACAAACCAGCCAGGGAGCCATGGAACACGTGTGCAATGTCTTACACAAACCAGGGAGCCAGACGGACTATCCAGTCCACACCAAATCTCCAATCACAGAGTTGAATCATTTAACTTTTATTTACATGATCAAAAGAATGTAGCAAATGGAATCTACACTGATGAACATTAATCATGCACCTCTCTCTCTGATACTGTTAGTTTCTGACTGGCCTACAGCTTTAGAGCTACTTGAGGCACATCTTTAAAAAGGTTTTATCCTGAAATACAGGGAGAGTGGAATTCTGCCTTGTCTAGAAATGAGAATTGTATTCATTGGCTCGGTTCCTTCATAACTAAAGGCCCCTTGACTTTCAAGCTACCGGTACTGCCTCCAGAGCCCATACAGGGCTTTACTAAGTGATCAAGAAAACTGAAGTTCACACTGAATGCTCCACAAATGTTTTCTCCATACTGACAAGCACTAGACAAGGAGGCATACAGGTAGAGAACCAACACCCCACGACCCCATTTTTGTCCTTTTTCACACAGATGAGTCTGTCTCCCTAGAAATCTGAGATGAACTCATACAATAACAGATTTTTTAACTTATGTGGTCCCACTATCACATTATGGAAAGCAGTTCCACTCCCAAAGGAAACAGTTCATGGGATTTTAGAGAAAAGCACAGACCTACATGCAGTCACATACATTCTAGTAGAGTTTTACACTCATTTAGTTAAAAAGAAAACCACCCACAACTGGTACATATAAGGCCTCAAAACACACACACACACACAGTCTCTGTTCATTTCTCAGATGATTAAACATCTCCAAAGTAGGGGAAGGTGGAAGTCACTAATCCCCCTTAACCTTGGCTTCCACAGCCCCATCAATAGCTCTTCATTGTTGGAACTTCATTCGTTCTCCACAGAGGTAATGCTGAGATCAGTCAGAAAGGCTTTCTGAGAAGGCTGGCTTGGATTTCTGGGTCTGCTCCAGTCGATTCAAGATGAATTGGCTTGTATCGATGAAGCGCTCAACACAGTTCACAAAACAGGCCTCAGCCCGACTGTCCAACTTTGGCCCAGGTTTGTCCATGCACTTCTCCTGCTCAGAACAAGACACATAATCACAAATGGAACTTGGCTTGAAGAATAGGGGGGAAGGGTATTTACTCAGAGAGAAAACACCTAGGAATAGTATCTGACAGTAATCAAACCAAACACTTGGCCGCTTACCATGGATCCAACCGTTTTCGACAGGCTTACATTAAATTCGCACAAGGCTATGTATGGAACAGATATTATAGTTCCTGCAAAAGCTGTTAGAGAAGGAAAATTAAAATCCTTTCCATTAAGAGTACACTGGAAAATTAGTAAGACCCTGTCAAAAGGCAGAAAACTCGTGTGACTCAGTATAACAAGGCAGTACCGTTAAGATTTGGCTCTCACAGGTTTCACAATATTACTAAGCCTTAGAGGTGCTGGTGGGACTGGTAGGTGGCATCAAGTTGACTCGGGCCCATAGCGACCCTCTGCACAACAGAACAAAACACTGCACATCCTCACAATTGTTCCTTAATTGTGAGCCCATTAATGCAGCCACTGTGTCACACAGAAGCATTTTGCCCAAAATCGTAAGCCAGAAAAAGGGCAAAACAGAAGTGACATGGTCGTTCCTTTGGTTCTAACCTTAATTCTGCTTGAACGAAATGCCTTCAGGTTAACTGCAGGATAAAAGGTAAAATTCGGCAGCAAGTCAGGCCTCTGAAAACTTACCATATTGGGTGTGAATTTATGGCCCGAGATTCTGGAATCTTGTTTCCTTAAGCTAGAGGTTCTTAAACCCTCTCAAATGGAGTGGGGAATTCTCTAAATTTTCCTCAAGGGTCCATAGCTTACAGATTCTTAAAGGCATACTTAACCAAGCGCTAAACCAACTATCCATTCATCACAGGATTAAAAATTAATCACTCAACCACCCTGGTGAAAGCAAGCCTTTATTAAGGATCATGGTCCAGCCAGACCATTAAAGCTTATGAGGAAAAGGAGCGCAGGTGATGACTATTTCATAGTTCTGATTTCAGTAATTCGAAGGAATCTGGTAATTCCATTAATATCTGCTGTGTGTTCTCGAGCCTTTGCCCTTCCAGCTCCGGGGAAAGCTCTCCTCGGCCTCTGATTTCTGTGGGCAGTATGGCTGTCCTTGGCAGCCAGGGTACTTTGATCCCAAGCGTCCAAATGCCTTCCACCCTTTTGCCAAAGTCCCCTCAGGGCCATACTGAATTTCCTCAACCTTCAGGCCCACAGGGGCTTGGTGTTACACAACCATCCAACAAGGAAGGCAAAGGCGTGTGTACTTTGGGGGCACAATTACACCACTTTTAGGCTCTCCCTCGGCTTGCTAGAGCCACTGGGGCAATCAAGGTAAACCTTGAGAATTTCACGAATAAGAGATTCACCACCCCTCTGGTACTTGGGCTTTTAAAATGAAAATCCCAGAAAAGATCTGGCTCCCCACGGTGACCAGCACTAGTCAGCGTCCCTATCAGGTGACAGGGTGGGCTGCGGTAGGGGCCTAAGTTTTCTTTGATTCCTCAATCTGCTGTCCCAACAAAACCGGGGTCCAGAGTGACAATGCCCCCCACGTGGAGGGACTCTTCTCCAGAACCTAAGGAAAGCAACCGAGTGCTGCTGGCTCTTGCCTCTCCCGAATCTCCGCTGATGTCCTGGGTCCTGGGGGTCAGGGGGCGGGGAAAGTGGGCAAAGTGGCCACGTGCCAGCCCCCGGATCCTCACCCAACAAAGTTCAGTCATCTGGTGCACCAGCTGCTGAAAGCGCTGCTTCTGGGTCTCCACTTCGATGAAATGCTGCAACTGGGGGTCCAGGCTACCCAAACCGGCCGCCGAGGAAGACGAGGAGGAATCCATCCCAGCGCCACCACGCGAGCCCACAGCAACTCCGCACCGAGTCACCGACCTTCACGTGTCTCGGCGACGGAACCGGAAACACGGTCCAGCGGCTTACGGGCCCGCCCTCTCCCCGCCCCGTGAGCGCACTGCGGCTGCGCGAAACCGCCTCTGTGGGCCTGGCCGCTGGCTTCTTGCCGCCGCCAACGCAGCCGCCAGCCGCCCTTCCCGGTTCAGGCCTGTTGGGCTTCCTGCCCGCGCCCCCTGGGCGGCGCTCCGTGGGTGCCTTCAGTGGGTGGGAGTTGAGGCCCAGCGCCTCTGGGGCGCTGACAATTGGGGATTTCTTCAGACCACGCGGGCCGCTCCTGGAGCTCCGGCAAGCTCCGCCCCTTTTGCCCGTTCCGAGCCGTTTGGGCTGTCGGAGCTACCGTAGTTAAAGCGCGTAGACCCTGCTTAGCCCTTTTAATCATCTTTGACCCCCTTCCTATTTTTTCATGGGATTTCTCCTCCCTTGATTAAGAAATACGGCTCTAGCCAAATCCATCCTTAACTTCTGTGTTCATGCTAACATTTCATAGCATTCTGTGTGCGCCTCCCCCCCACCGACCTGGCTTGGAATTCTCTTAAGACCTTGAGGAGTTTGATGCCTAGCCTGTGACATTCTCAGTGCAGCAATGTGTCAACCCAATACTGCGGTAGGAGGATACTGAGATAGGGCGCCTTGGGGAGGCTGTGATGAACCCAGAGAGAAGCCTTCAATCTTTGTAGCAATTTTATTTTATCAAAAACGTCCTCCTCTCCCGTTTCCATTGTTGCCAAGTTGTGGCCCTGCCACCCACCTCCCCGAGCTCTTATGGCTACCCCAAATATTCTTGAACTGTTTGAGAGAAGGCTATTTACACCCTTCTCTCCTCACCCACCCCCAAATGTTTCCATCCCAAAGTCAGTCTGTTTTAATAGCCTTGAGAAATTTCTGGGGGAGAGGGGTAGTAGGCACAATACCAGTCAAAAAAATCATTCTTTGCCTCAGAGAGGCATTCCTAGGTAGAAAAGAGAGGCCTTTTGTGTACACAGTGGGAACATAAAGGCCCCAGGACCAGAAAACCTAGGATTTCTTCAGAGAAAGTGAAATTAGGGTTTGTGGAGAACTGAGAAGCTTATTGACCAGCTCAGGATTCTTCATCCATGGCATCGAGAATGTTGCTCAGAAGAGTTCGGAAAGTGGGACGTTCATCTGCTTTCTAAAACCAAAGCAAAAGAGGGTTATAGTGGATGGGAACAATCAAGAAAAATGCACTAATTGTGCAGCAAAGGTTAAGTATAGACTATATGTCTAGCAGCATACCCTGTCAATGACAAATGAAAAAAATATACAGGCTCTCCATAAAGCCCTAGTTCCCATTTTATTTGTTAAAAGCCCAGATACGATAAGAATTACAGATTATACTGGCAAACATACTGATTAATATTTAGGATTGGGTCATTACCTAATTATAAAACAATCAACTTATTTTAGATGTGCTTTTTGGTGGTGGTGTTGTTAGGTGAAGTTTCTTACCCCTAGCACTCCACGTGGCAATAGAACTACCCCCATCACGCTTTCTAGACTGTAATTTTACATGTTATACTCACATGGAAAACTGCTACCAAACAAATATAAGTGGTTGAAAGAATTGAAATGCGATAAATTGTAGAGCTTTTTTTAGTTTGGCTTCAAACATTGTTACCGTGTGAATATCTAAACTGAGCAAAGGGAGTGGCATTTCAAAAATCACGGGCTGTCCCTGAGCAAGGAGCCTGTGCATCCCAGATGGCTTATCACTGCTCAGTTTCTAGACTGAGGTTCCTTTGGCCATCCACAGCCCCTAAATCTTGGGAGTACTTGGAAATTCAAAGCACATGTGTGGGCTCCATCAGTCAGATCCCAAAGGTCATTGATTGCTTTGTGCCCTGAATCAGTTATTCTCAAGTTTGAGTATTCCTTGAGGCGTTCAAAACAAACCCCTGATTTCCAGGAAGATCTCCGGGCAGCAGAAATCATTTGTACTTGGCTCCAGTCAGTTTAGGAGCCATGGTGACAGTGGTTATGAGCTGGGTCACTAAGTGCAAGGTCAGCAGTTCAGAACCATCAGGCGAAAGATGAGGCGTTCCACGCTTGGAAATAGTTACAGTCGCAGAAACCCACAGGGCCAGCTCGACCCTGTTGTATAAAGTCATTATGAATTGAAATTGACTCCATGGGAGTAAATTTGGTTGATGCCAGTTTGAACCCAATTCATGGTGACAAGGATGAAAAGCCTGATAGGCTGCTTCCATCAAGATTACTTCCAAGGCGGGGGGGGGGGAAGGGAGGGGGAGACAAACAAATTTCTCTGCTACTTCAGACATACTTAATTAGAAAATCTGGTGAATAGGCCCAATACCTATTTTGAAGACTTCCCAAGGGATCTGATGCCCATTCAGTTTTGTAAACTACTTTAAACAGTCCAACTTTTAGTGATCCTTTAGGACACAGTAGACATGCCCCCGTGGGGTTCTCAGACTAATTCTATGGAAGTACAAAGCCTCCTCTGTCTCCCACAGAGCGGTTAGAGGCTTTGAACTGGTGACCTCGCAGTTACCAGCCAAAAACAAATCAACTCAATGGCAGTGAGCTTGCTTTTGGAGGCTTAAACAGGCCACAGAGAAGGTTCTGGTCTGGAATATTTTTTCACTAGCATAGTAATGGTGACCTAGATGTGAAGGAGTGTGGCTAGTTCCCCTTACCCTGTCTCTTGAGGGGTGGGAGGGAGGGAGGGAGAGACAGAGAGAGGAAATCCTTGCAAGGAGTTCTTCCTTTCTTCACACTCTCCTTGTGGCCTCTGCTATGGAGCCACTTTTTGCCTTCAGATACCCACTCTTCGTCTCACTGACAGATCTTCAGATGCACATATGTATCCATTGGACATTATCTCTCTGGCTTATTGTGGGGGGCACAGAACTAAGAGCGAGGAACATAATACCCACAAGAGATTAAGGTTGCCAAAAAGTTGCTGGAAAACTCAGAATTTAAAAAAAATCCTGTTAATGTGAATGAGAGGAATCATGTCGTAGAGAGCCAAACCTCCTCTGTAGACACTTGGCCATCCCCTTACAGAGAGTCACAAGAAAGAGACGAAACAGTCAGGGTGCAGTATAGTACCGATGAAACATCCAGCTTTCCTCTTTAATGCCTCTTCTCCCTCCCGACTACCGTGATCTCAATTCTACCTTCCAAATCTGGCTAGTCCAGTGTGTGTTCACTGGTACAGATAAGAGCTCAAAACACAGGGAATTCAGGACAGATAAGCCCCTCAGACCAATAATGAAAATAGCGAGACCAGGAGAGTAAAGGAAAAGTAAGGGGGGAGGGGAAACTGATCACAATAATCTACATATAACCCCTTCTCAGGGGGATGGACAACAGAAAAGTAGGTGTTAGTATAAGACATGAAAAATATATATAAATTATCAAGGCTTCATGAGGGACGGAGAAAATGGGGAGCTGATATCAAGGGCTCAAGTAGAAAATATTAAAAATGATGATGGCAACATATGTACAAAACTGCTTGACACATGGATGGATGGATGAATTGTGATAAGAGCTGTAAGAGCCCCCAATAAAATGATCTAAAATTTTTGACGCACTAAAAGTTTTGAAAACTTAAAAGCAAGGTACTGAAAAGTAGAGAAAGCACCTCTCAAAGAACCCACTGTGAGAATAGTGAAACATCTAATAATAGTGGGACTGGTTCCTTATTCCCCAAATACTACACCCCACGCACAGTGTATTTTTTGTAAGTACTCTCTATTTCAGGTCCCTTTCCTGTCTTGGGGTGAAAAGTACTCTTATTGAGAATCTCAGGCAGAAAATGTTGGTAGGCGGCCAGAGAAGTCCGAAAAAGAGTCAATGCCTCTCAATGAAATGACCAGACACTTTAAAGACTTTTCACGCCCATACACTTGTCTGCGTGACTTGGGCCGCCTGCTTTTCTAGATGATAGGGCCTCACAACAATCTCTCCCCGGCACTGAGTCAGTACTGGAACCTGCTGAGGACACTTAAGTGCCATTATACAAATTGCTCTATTGTACACCAACCCACTGGGAGGCAGAGGCAGCTCGTCAGCCCCTAACCAGGAATGGCAGTGAGTTCTGGAGTCTATGGGTGGCACAGAAGATCAAGCACTTGAAGTGCTAGCAGAAAGGTTGGCTGTTAACACCCACCCAGAGGCTCCTCAGCAGACAGGCCTGGTGAACCGCTTTCCAAAGGCCCCCTCCCTGGGAACCCCATGGAGCCACTCTCCTCACACACAGGGGTTCCCCCTGAGTCACAATGTATTGGATAGCAACTAACAACAGTGAGACTCTTTGGGAATTGGGGTGGACCTGAGAAATACTCTGTCTGCCAGAGGATTTGGGGTGCAGGCTGGGGTAAAGGAATGTGTGCAGTTATTAGTCTGTCCAGCTGACGTGCAGTCTTGGAAAGGGTTACATGACTGGGTTACATGGGAAAGTAGGTTGGAGACTATCATGTAAGAAGTGACAGTAAACCACCTACCTCATGCCAGCAGCTGTACATGATGGTATATACCCTCTCTGAAGCCAGATGAGGTCTATAGAGACGTAGGCCTTGGGCAATGTGTTCTGCAGTCTCACTGTTAGTAAACCTCTCATATGGCATCTTCCCCAGAGAGTAGACTTCCCACATCAAAACTCCTAGAAGACAAGGAAAGAATACATTTAGGTGTTTGGCAGTGTTCGGGGCTAGTAAGAGTCCCAGTCTTTCGAGATTAGCTCCAAAGGTTAGAATCACTTATTTCTCCTTCCCTGTTTTTGGATTTGTGCAAACTCGTGCCAACTACTGGCATGCTCTTCAGAGTTACTGTGGAATATTATCTCTTCTACGACAGGGACAAGGTCCCTAAGTTGCACAAATGGTTTATATTTGACCACTAAACCGATAGAGGAGCCTTGGTGGTGCGGTGATTACATGTTGTGCTCCTAAATGCAAGGTCGGCAGTTCAAAACCACCAGGCACTCCACCGGAGCTGGATGAGACATTCTACTCCTGTAAAGAGCTACAGTCTCAGAAACCCATAGGGGCAGTTCTGTTCTGTCCTACAGGGTCACTCTGAGTTGGAATGGACTCAATGGTAGTGAGTAGTAGTGAATACTAACTCAACTCATTGTGACCCTATAAGATGGGGTAGAACTGCCCTGTATGGTTTTTTACATGTAAATTTTTATAGAAGTAGGTTGCCTCTGTGTCTCCCACATAGTGACTGGTGGATCTGAAGTCAATGACAGTGGGTTGGGCTTGGGTTACTTCTCCAAACGTTGGCAGCTTGAATCTACCCAGTAGTATCACAGAAGAAAGGCCTTGTGATCTGTTTCAGTGAAAAAAAATACAGCCATGAAAACTCTGTGGTGCAATTGCACTCTGCAACACACAGGGTCGCTGTGAGTCAAAATGGACTCGGTGGCAATAGGATTTTTGGCTAGCATCTTCTTTGTCTTTGTCCTTCCAGAATCTTCCAGAGTCTCTGGTATATGATTGACCACAACTGGTTTCCTTGAGTTGATTCCAACTCCTAGCGACTCTCTCAGCCAAAGTAGAACTGTTCCATTGAGTTTCCAGGACTGTAATCTTTCAAGAAGCAGACTACCATGTCTTGCTCCAACAAAGGGAGTTGGGTTCAAACAACCAAGCTTTCAAGTAGCAGCCAAGCTCTTAACCACTGCACCACCACAGCTCCTGTGTATTTAATTAGCAGTCGGAAAAACATTGTCTACTGAATGTTTATTTCCTGCAATATGTTGTAAGTTCTAAGAAGACTATGATCATACAACTTCACAGTTGTTATCCCCGACAATGCCCATAATGCCCAACACATGGAAGGCACTCCCTGGAACTGGACAAACGAAAGCAAAGACAGTCTCTCTTCTGAAAGCTGCCAGGTGTGAATTTCCTTTTCCTTTGGATTCCTCTTCCCTTGGGGTGTGTAATGTGTACAATCTTAACCACTTACCGAAAGCCCAAATGTCAGATTTGCTGCTGAATTTGCTATACATAAGGACTTCTGGTGGAGACCACCGGACTGGAAATTTGGAGCCTACTGAGCTTGTATATTCATCATCTAGAACATACCTGCAAGGGATTCAGGATGTGTTACAATTAGGATTTGAAGAGCTTGCTACTTGCTTACGTTTACTTGGCAACATGTCCAGCTGCACAAATACACATTTTGAGCATTTCCCAAAAGGCTCTGCTGACCAACCAGCGTCTTTTACCAATGTAAATTATTTCCTGCCATATCTAATTTAGTTTTTCAGGTCAACATTATGGCTATAGGAAGGATGAAGGGAAATAAATCTAAGAAGTGCCACTCCCTCCCTCATCTCTACCCCCCCTTTCCATTTCCTGTTCTTCTTCCCTTCCATCTGTTCAACCACTGCTAGTGGGAATTAGATGGAGGGATGGAGCTGAAGTCATCAGGATGAACAGATCAAGATAAGGGGTTGGGAGAATAAGCTAACAGAGAAGGGGCAGAGAGAAAGGGTGCAAGAGAGATATGGAGAAGAAACACAAAGGATGAGGATGAGGGGGAAGGACCTTATACACTTCACAGGAAGAAAAGGAAAAAGAAGATGGTAGAAAACACTAGAATGAGAGGGCCAAGAAAGAGAGAAAGGACCAGAAGGGAATAGACACGAGAATGTCTCCTCAGCCTTTGTAAGGGGATGATGAAAAGGGCACACTTACCTGGATAGGCCAAAGTCAGATACTTTAACAACTCCCTGGTCATTTACCAAACAGTTCCGAGCAGCCTGCAGTGCAACAAACACCAGTCAGAATTGGTTCCTGGCCCACAGGTGAAAGGCACAAAGCTTCTGCCCATTTGTGTAGTAAGCTTCAGGAACTTCTTCTCTTTCAACTAGACACCTTATCACCTAAGAGGAGTTAGTTGACGCCACTAAGACATTGTGATGCATTTTTTTGCCGCTCACTGTAAGCTCAGAGGCTGTGCCGAATTATTTCATTCATGCATCCCTTTCCTGAAAGGCTGAGACAATGAAGAGAGATTGTGGAGAACTTTGTGATTGCTGTGTTTTGCTTTCCTGTCAATGGGAGGAGGGGCAATTTGAGCCTTGGTCTGGCTGAAACAAATAGAGGGTCATAAACTCAGCTACCAATAGGGGTCAGTCAAGTAAAGCAATAGCGTGGAGTGGGGTAGGTGGTGAGTGGAGGAAATGAGAGAGCTGTCTAAAAAAGACAGCTCCATCTGCCTGCTCGTGGGGTCTGTAAGAATACTGTCCCTGCTGTGATATGGTAGTCCCAATTTGCAATAGTAACTGGAAGCTTTAGGTGTACATGCTGCAGCTGTTGCAGTTTTTAATGTGAAATGCCTCTTAAGTGATGGCTAACTGACAGAACACTTTTTTTTTAACTCACAGGAAGCAAATACATCCACCAGTCACCAGTTTGTGACTCAAAGTTACCAAATGATAGCTCTGTGTCAGGAGTAGTCCCTCTGGGTTCTTCTGCTGAAGGACCCCATCATTTCATTTTGGATGATGCAGAATTACAGGGTTGCGGGGGGCGGGGAGGGGTGACTGCTCTAGCACTCATCATAGCAAAACCCATTGATTTAAGGCTACGGTTGCTTAACTGGTTCACCAGTGGAACAGAGGCACAACTAACATAATTTTTTTTAAAAAATAGTGGCACCACTAGCCCTCCCCATGGGATAACTTCCACTGCTTCTCTCATTCCCTCAGTCCTTGGTCCCAGGCCAATTGTCCTGAGGTCCCACCAGGTCTCGGTGAAGGAATTGCTTTGACTCCAGATACTCCATGGCTTCACAGACATCCTTGCACATCTCCAGCAGCTGCTGATTCTGGAAGCGGTGGCGCATTTCCCTCAGGTAGTTCAGGAGGCAGCCGTTGGCCATGTACTCGGTAATAATGAAGATGGGGCGCTGCTTGGTACAGACGCCATACAACTGCACCAGCTTCTCATGGGAAAGGTTCCTATAGAGAAGGCAACCAACCAGTCCTCTGCTGACTCTACATATTAGTCAGAAAGGGGATGTCCTAGAAGTAGAGCACCAGACAATGGATACCAGATCGCAAATTTATGTCTCTCTTTCCCACTCCAAACACCACACACTTAATACGTGAGAGTGCCCATCAATAGATGAGGAAACAAGTTCAGAGCTGAGAGAACACTACGGGTAAAGTAGAATCATTCTTGCTTTGATAGCCTAGTTCTCTACATCTACCTGCAAAGGGGAAGGAGTCTCGGTGGCACAGTGATTACACATTGGGCACTGCAAGGTCAGTAGTTCAAAACCACCAACTGCACCACTGAAAAAAGATATGCCTTTCTACTCCTGTAAACAGTTACAGTCTCAGAAATTCACTGGAGTATTTCTACCTTGTCCTCTAGGATTGCAATGGTAGTGAGTTGAGTTGACATTCAAATGCTACTGAAATGGTACATACCCATGACCTATACTATTTTCAACCAATATCTAAGGTAGAAAATGTTTAGTTGTTAGGACTCACATAGATCAAAGGTGGACCCCAGGCCCTGGCCCCAACTCTCTCTCACTGTAAGTCACCTTAAACCACAGTATTGTCTCCTGGTCATTCTGAAGTGCCAAAACGGGTTGGAGAATTGGCTTTGAGTTATAACTCACATCATGACTTTGGCTTCTTCAATGAATTCATCCTCTGACATGGAACCTTCTTTGATCATCTTGATGGCCACATCATACTGGCCTCTCCATTTCCCATACTTCACTACGCCAAACTGTCCAGTCCCCAGCTCCTTCAAGAAGGTCAGGTCCTTTGGATCTATTTCCCATGATCCTATAACAACAAAACCTTGGTATGATACTTTGAGAGTTATGTACGATATATACAATTCCACTACAGATAAGAATCCCGGTTGAGGTAGAAATAGGAAACTAGTGAAATAAAGTTCTCAGACATAGAATGTTAATAGTTGGAGGGATATGGGAATTTTAGGTGCCAGCTGGTTTGCCTTATGAGTCCAGAAGATAGATTTGACAGGCCCTCAAAAATCCCTTTATGGGAATAGACAGGAAGCTCAGAAGGTAATGAAATCATGACAATGGGAGAACAATTCAGAAAAGGAGGATGATAGTAGTTGCATAACTTGAAGAACACAATGTCACTGGATTGCACGTGCACAAATTGTTGAATGAGAGTATGCTCTGTTGTGTGTATTTTCAAGAACAACACAAAAAAATGATAGAAAAAACCACCACCATTAAGAATAGCATCTCAGACATAAAGTATTTAAGGAACAAACTACTAAAGCATGCACAAAAAAGTACAAAGTATTGCCAGGACAAATGTTGAAAAGTCTAAATGTATGGAATCTACTATGTTCATGGAGAGAGAGAAGTGAGAGAGATTTAGGTAAACATTTATAACGAATTTTGGGGTTTCTACTCAACAATGCATACATATTTTGCTTTATGACATCCATTACAAGCCTCACAATGTAACAGCACTCTTCCCCCTTCCTCTTGCTTGACGGTCTCAATGATCCTTGAAGTCGCTGGGGCTGAGTTGTGCACTGCAAGGACACTCACTAGCTTAAGGTCTAACTGGGCTCTTCAGTTGCTTTCCTTGCCACTTACTAGCCCAGAGGTGAACAAACTTTTGAGATCAAAGAGCCAACCCTGTCCCTCACAACAATTTAAATTTTATTCACGAGTCACATGTAGATTTTTACAAACAAATGAAATCACCACTCGCTGCATAATAGCCTTTAAGTGTTTTCCATTTTACTTCAGAGCCCCATGTACATACTGAAAGAACCGCATGACTCTCAAGCCCCGGTGGGCCAACCTGTGGGCTAACCCATCCTCTATCCCAGAGCAACAAGTCATTACCGTAGCCCAGGCCTGCAGTGGAGGGTGCATTCTTGTTTTGCTGAGACACAGGGTATTTGAGCCTGGATATGAGACCTGAAACAGAGAGAAGTCAGGCAATGCCACACATATCCTCACTTCAAGCCTCACCCTTCTGATGGACATTTTTCTAGAAATCTCCACAAAAACCACACTTGAGGGAAGCTTCTCAGCTCACAAGAGTTTTCGTGGACGAAAAGAGAGAGAGAGAGAGAAAAGATATCAATTGAAATACATTCCATTCTCCAATCCAATACTGGGGGGGGGGAGGCATCAAAAAGTTAATCAAAAGAGAATGGAAACCCGCCCCCAAAAAAAACTTTTCAAAGTTCCCGCCTAACCCCCTACTCCTAGCAAAGAGTTGGCTCAAATCATACATTCTCAGTGAGACTTTTCCCATCATTAATGCCCTCGCTAATCAGTCAATCACTCAGTGTCTCTCTCTCTCTCTCTCTCTCTCTCTCTCTCTCTCTCTCTCTCTGTCTCATTTTTCGAGTTATCTCAAGTCTCTTCCCAGGAATAGAGTGGTTCTCCACAGGATTTTCTTTCTTTTTTCTCTCCATAGGGTTTTCAGTGGCTGAGTTTTCAGAAGTTGATGGCTAGACTAGTCCCGAGATTTCTGAGCATAGAGTAGGAACTCGCATCTCTCACTAGGTTAGCCAAGTTTTTCCTTAGGCAGTGAGCATTTCAATCAACTGCTCAGTTTAGGGAAAGAAGTCTGTTCCTCCTGGGTGTAGGTCTGTCTTGTGGCACAGGGGGCTTTAAGTGTTGGACAGCCAATTGTTGGAATTCCTCAACCACTCCCTGGAGAAAGCAGAGGCAGTCTACTTCCATAAGGATTGACAGCCTTGGAAACCTTAGGGAGCAGTCCGATTCCGTCCTATGGGGTTGATCAACTCACTGGCAATACGTTTCTTGTGAGTTGACCTCCATCCAGCCTCATAAGAGTTTGTATGCCCTAGAGGCTTATTCTCCCCTACCCCCTTCCTTCCAGGCCCTCGCCAGATGGCTTCTCTAGGTTTTTTGCAGTTGCCCCTGCCTCACCTGCAGAGTTATGCTGATGGTAGTTAATGAGCTCCGGGATGGTGCTGAACAGATGCTTCTCAGCCAGGTAGTACTGGCTCTGAGGAGTGGAGCACACAACATAATGGCGTATCACCCCTTGAGGGTCCCTGAAGAAGTGAATGCTTGGTCAGCAACTTGGGAACCATAGCCAGTGGGACCCAAGAAATGGACTGAGATGGTCTTTGGACAGAAGAGACAGAGGACTGGGGAGGGGCCCACCATTGAACTGTTGGGTGGACCCCCCCCCTTCTTTTCTCACTAGGGTCTTGGAGCAATAGCACTTACCCTGTCGATTTAGCAAACACAGATACAGTATATTTTCCAGCTTTGCTGGAGTCTCTGACAATGAAACCTCCTTCTTTCCCCTGAAACAATGAAAAGAAACATACTGTAAGAGGAGGTGGGACTCATATCTGCACCCCACTTGCCCAAACCCGAGAGAACATGGGTCCCCTGATTGTATTGCCAAGGTCCTCATTGCTTTTGATAGTGAATCATGGAATCGAGACCCCATAGAATTGTGGCCCAATCCCTGCCTTGCCCGGTGGCAACAACACATCTTCAGTTCAGGATCCCAGCTGGCTGTGCAAGGAGAAGTCTCTGTGTCTTCCGTCACACTGACTTGTGCTTCCCCACTTACCTCTTGCTTTAGCAGCTGCTCAGCTTGACTCCGAGTCATGTGTTTGGAATACCACCTGCCGAGGGAAAGTGTGTGCATTGTTCCTAAACCCTGGAGTCAGCACGGTAGAGCCACCTCCAGGGCTAGTCCATGGCAGGGATTCCAACAATTTATCCCAACCCTATTTTTTGGAGGGTGCTGCAAACCTTTATTGGGACCCAACATGACCCTGGTTGGGGGTCGGGAGTCCTCCTCTTACCGGGGAGCCCAGGGAGGGGGCTCTGATTCAAACACACTCCTGTCTGCTCCCTGTCCGGCCTGGCACCCGATTGGTCTAGGCAGATCCGGGCCGGAGCAGTGAGGCCATCCTAATTTTTTATATAAATCATTTTCTTGGGGGCTCCCAGCTCTTAGAACAATCCATACAGCCATTGTGTCAAGCACAGGTATCCAGATGCTGCCATCATCATTTTCAAAACATGTTCTTTCTACCTGAGCCTTTGGTATCAGCTCCTCTTTTCTCCCCTCCTTAATAAATGTTCTCTTCAAAAACAAACAAACAAACAAAAACATTTGGTGCCTTGAAAGCCTCCGAGGCAGTTCCACTCTGCCCTGTGGGGTCACTCGGAGTTGGAATCAACTTAAAGCAGCGCGCTTGGATCATGCGTGTTTCCCAACTGCAGGTCACACTACGTGCGTGTTCCTAGAACAGACAGTGGAGGATGAAGGGAGAAGGCCCAAGAGGACAATCCTCTTCCATGCTTACAGAGTAAAGGACAATAGGAGAAATTGAGAGTTTTACTCATTGAAGGACTTTCTATCAGGCCATCAATTTCGGTTCTTCAAGATCTGAGGGTTGGGATGGTGACCTCACCAGCTCTCATAAAGAGGGAGTAACTTGATAAGATAAGAGACAGAGAGTAACTTGAGGTGGGAGCACCATGTGTTCTAAGTGGCACTATTTTTTTTAAAGTTAGTTAGTACTGATTTCAATAGGTGCATGCACGCCCAATTCTTGAAAGTTCATTTCCCACCAATCAGCATTCTAGAAAGACCTACATTGTTGCCACTGCTATTAAATGCTTTCCAGTCGGTTCTGACCCATAGCGCCCCTTTGCACCACACCAAGAAACACCACCCCCTCCTGTGCCTTCTTCACACTTGGACCTATGCTTATGCCTGAGTCCATTCTTGCGGCCACTATGTCAATCCACCTCCTTGAAGGCCTTCCTCTTTTCATTGCCCCTCTGCTTGACCAAGCATGACGCCCAAGATCTACCTTAGAACCTGTTTTTGCAAACCTAAAAAAACAAAGATGATTTGTGCTTTGACCAAAAAGCCAGGTGGAAAGTAAACTCGCCTTCAGCGCTTGTTTTGTCAGAAGTCCTTTACAGAGACTGACACCCAAGCACCTACCCCCAGAAAGACACTCAGCATCTCTACAGCAAGAGGCCATAGCTTTGAACTGTGTCTGAGAACACATAGTATGTTCATGTCACTTTAGGTCTTATTTGCTATTTGGTAGGTTATTTGGAAAGGCTAGGATAGCTCAAATGTTCTCAGATTAGTTCATGGTCATTGCTTCTTCACTATAAGACTTTTGGGCTTATAAAAGGTAGCAGGAACAAGTGAACTTTCAGACAGTGAGGGAAACCTGTATCTTAAAATGTAAAAACTTAGAGAAATTATGAAAAAGACATTCTATTTTGTTTTTCCAGGAAGATTATGCTCTGAGAACATAAGCATACTTACTCATACATTTCTATGGAGTCTTCTGCTTCGGTCACATAGTTACTGGGGATATAGCCTTCCTCCCTGTAACAGAGAAAATGTGGTAGACCACCTTAACGTCTCCCCACCTCTGGGAAGAAATAGATTCATGTATCTGTATCCTTGAACTCTGAGTCAATCTCAAATGGAAGTGGAGTATTTGTAGCGTGCCTCTCTCTCAAAGAGGATCATGTCTCTGAAGCATTCTCAGGCCACTTAAGTGGGTGGCTTTCACACATGTGATACTAGTTTCTATGTGCACAACAACACCTATGGCACACTTTACAGGCTCAGAGTGGGCCAAGTAAAGAGCTACACACTTGGAAGTACTTGTACTGAGAGCACAGTCACTTGGGACTGAGTTGTTAGGATAGTGAGGAGGGGAGTTATGTGGGAGGAATTTGTAAGGGGGTGGAGTGTATGAACACATGGGTCAAGAAGAGCTGACAGGTCCACACATGGATTAAGCCTTAGGTGAATCCCACTGATCATAGATACCTTTGTTATCAGATCATTATAAAATCTATGATAGGGCTGAGCCCCGGTGTCGTAGTGGTTGTGCGCGGGACTGCGGCCCACTGGGACGGAGGTTCAATTCCAGCAGTGGGGCTGGGCCTCCTACTCCCACCACCGGAGAGCAGTGATGCCCCCCCCCAAAAAAAAAAAACCAAAAAAAATCTATGATGGCAGATTTAGGTTAAAATATAGTATCTTTTCATTTGGCCTCCCTTTTGACATATTTTCAATTTGTTTCAGTGTTTATAAAGAGTGAAGGGAAATACATGTGGATTAAGTTTCTAGTGCAGCAGTTCTCAATCTGTGGGTTGTGACCCCTTTGGGAGTCGGGCGACCCCGATTCATTGCAGTAGCAAAATTACAGTGCTGAAGTAGCAATGACAATATTGTTATGCTTGGTGGATCACCAGAACATGAGGAAACACTACTGAAGGGTCACGCCATTAAGAAGGTTGAGAACCACTGCTCTAGCGAATCCTCTCTGACCATAGACTAGAGATGTGAAGAGCCTTGCGATCAAGAAGAATGCATTGGAGAGTGGATTATTGTTAATGCAGTTAGTTTAGATTTTAACACCGTATCATTTTATCTCTCTTCTCATCCATTTAAAATTTGTTCTAGTTTTTAATGTTTTCTGCTTTCTTTTCAATTGAGGTCATCTCTTTTACTTTATTATTGTTGTTAGTTTTTTATTACTAAAAGATCATTTTATTGGGAACTCTTACAACTCTTGTCACAATCCATACATCGCTTGCATCAGGCATGTTTGTACATATGCTTCCTTCATTCTTTTCTAGACATTTACTTTCTATTGAGCCCTTGGTATCAGCTCTCTTTTCCCCCTCCCTCCCCTGACCCTCATAACCCCTTGAAAAATCGTACATTGTTATTATTTTCATATCTCACACTGACCGCTGTCTCCCTTCCCCCATGTTTTCTGTTGTTCTTCCCCCTGGAACTGAGTGTGTTGTTATATGTCAATCATTGTGATCAGTTCCCCCTTTCTCCTTTCCTCTCTCTCTCTTCCCCCTACCCTTCTAGTACCACTATTCCCATTCCTGTTACTGGATTCGGTGTGTCGTGAACTCCCATCTCATGTCTATACCTGTGTACATGTTCCGATCTAGTCTGAATTGAGAAATAGCACTGGGATCATGATAGTGGGGAGGTGAGGAAGCCTCAAGGAACCAGAGGACTATAGTGTGTTTCATTGATGCTTTTTTGCACCCTGGTTGACTCATCCCTTCCCTGTGGCCCCTCTATAGGGGGATTGTTCTAATTTTTACAGGTGGGCTTTGAATGTGTGCTCCAGGCCCCCTTGTTCTCAACAATAATGTTTTTGTTTGTTTGTTATGTGTCGCGTGGTACCTATTATCTGGTCCCCATGATTCCTTATGATTGTGCCAGTGGTGCTTCTTCCAATGGGACTTGTTGCTTCTCTGCTGAATGGTGGTGGCTTGTGTGACTTTAAGCCTTTAAGACACCAGACGCTATATCTTTTAATAGCCATGCACCATCTGCCTTCTTCACCATATTTGCTTATGCACCCATTTGTCTTCAGCAATTGTCAGGAGGGTGAACATCTCAGACTGCCAATTCGTTAGAACAAAGTGTTCTTGAATTGAGTGAGGGTATGAGCAGAGGCCTGAAGTCCGTTCCCTATCTCAGTGTATTGCCATATAAATATATGTACATAGGCCAATACCTCTTAAAATATTCTTTTATATATGCAATCCACAGTAGGTAAATCTACAGAGATAGTAACTGGATTGGCAGGAAAGATTGGACTGAATTGGGGGTGCTAATAAGGTTGAGTACAAGAATCAAGAAAATGTTCTAAAACTGTGGTGATGTTTGTACAGCTATTCTTGATGTGAATGGACTATTGAATCATTGATATGTGAATGATATGCCAGTAAAATTATATAAAAAAAGAATGGTGGATATGAACGTACCCATTTTTATCTCGTGCTCTCCACCAGGGTAAGTTGCTCTCTTCTAAGATAAAGTACTCGTCACCCTTTCGCAGCTGTAGATCATTTGCATTCATTGGCATATAGTCATAGAGGGCAACAACTTTTTTCAGCTCACTTGTGGAAACAGGGGCTGCTCTTGGCTCAGGAGGTAGTGGTTTTTTCGAGAACTGCGCAGTTAGGTCCTAATGCCAGTTAAGAGAAAAAGTACAGGGATTTGATTAGCTATAAAGCATTCTCATTGTCTCCTCCAATTCTCTGACTTACTGGAGATGCCATTCTAACCCCAAGCCCCTAAAACCAAACTCACTTCCATCGAGTCGATTCTGGCTCAGAATGATCTTATATAGGATTTCTGGGACTTCCAGTCACTATAGAAACAGACAGCCTCATCTTTCTCCAGGGTGTGACCTGCCAATGTTGTGGCTACCTAGCCTCCAGTGCCACCAGCCCTTCTTATTTTCGAGCATCATGAAAGGAATATTTCACCTTCATTCAACAAACATTTTTCAGACACTACTGTGAAGTATCTCAGTCTAGGTTGAACACTTTAGAATCGCCTGTTTTCACTAACTGTCATAAAGTCAGCCCCCAACTCATTGGGACCCCATATACAATTGGATCAGGTCCTTGTGATCCATGTGATTTTCGTTGTCTGAATTCCAGAAGTAGATCCGCAAGCCTTTCTTTCCAGTTCATTTTAGTCTGGAAGCTCTGATGAAACCTATTCAGCATCACAGCAGTACATAAGCTTCCACTGACAGAGGTGGCTCATTGGCCAAGAATCACACCAGAGTCTCCAACATGGCAGATGAGTATTCTAACTACCAGTATCCCTAATGGAATCAAGTCAGGAGCCTTACAAACCCAATGCTCAGGCATTTCCCAGTCCACTTACATCAGTATCTCTGGGAGTAGAACCCAGCACCAATGTCTTTGAGACTTTCTAGGTAAATGCCATATAGAACCAAGGTTAAGAAATTTGTCTGGTACTTAATTAGAAAGTAGATCTGTTGCAGTTTGTTGCCTGGGGTTTGTAGTTTGTCGCCTTTGTGCCTTTGTAACTGTAAACAGCCCTGGCCTCTGAAGCCAGACTTGCAGCTGTGCTGCCATTCACTTGTTAATTTTGAAGATCACGATATGCTAATTGCCTAAACTTGCTTGCCCTATAAAATTGGCTTACTTCTCACAAATCAAAAAAAAAAAAA